>JANHAO010007397.1:0-20198 GCA_026873985.1 Saraca asoca
ACAGAAATTTCAATTTAGTCCTTCCGAATTCAAAATTAAATTTTTAATTTTCCCTTTTTATTTTCTTAATTTTTCGGGTGTTACACTCTATCTCCTAAAAAGGCTATGACTAGGGGAGATTTTGCAAATTTAAGCTCTCCTACATACTATGAATGCAAGAATTTGGCATTTTGTTTAACTATACAATTTATCTCAAAAAACAACTTGAGTTGGAGAAAATAAAAAATAGAGCACATATGGGCACAAGGGGAGAAGAAGACATTGACTCCAATTGTGATGAAAACCAAAATGAAGAGACTCTTTTATATCTCATGGCTGTTGGTGATGAAAATGAAGTATATGAAAGTAATCTAAAAATCCAGATGTTGATGAAACCATTGAAAAACTATCTGATGAATTACTTGTGGCTCAAAAGAAAAATCTTCTCTCAAGAAAGATAATATCTTCTTTAGAATAAGAAGTTAAAACTCTACAAAAGGAAAATAATTTGCTACTTAATGAAATTGAAAGTCTCAACAATTCTCCAAAAATTTCACCACTATAGAAATATATTTATGCATCGATTATGTCACATATGTCATGTCAGTTTAGAGACTAACATCTATTTGAGTGACGTTGTAGGTTAGAATAATTTATATCAAATTTTCAACTAATGTGTAAAACAAGAAATAATGTTGATTTTTAATCTACAAGCGATGTTTATATTTGGAAAAAAAAATTCTCCATAATAAAAAATCAAAGTGAAATAATTTTTTAAAAAGTTTACAATGTCGATTAAGTTATGGATCTAACGTAAAAAAACCACTAAAAATGTCGATGTTTTATAACAAACTAATGTCTTTTCTTTAGAATATCCAGTAAAGATGTTGGTTTTTGTTATTAAAACTGAAGTCTAGTCTACCACTAAAGACATCATTTTTTTTTTAATAAAAACCCTATATATTTTCTCTTAAAAATCCACTAAAGACACCGAGTGTTTATAAAAAAATTGATCTTGTTGGAAGCAACTTTAATTTAACATAAATTTATTGCTAGCTACATTTTTACATAAACTATTTACATTTTTTTTTATAGAAACAACCATCAAACCAAAATCTTGAATCACCTAACACAATCTCAATTTTATCAACTTCAAACATTTTGTTGGATTAACAAAAAAATTCAAAACATTATAAAACTAATTAAATTAAAAACATGTCAAATTAACAATAAGTCTATACATTATTATATCAAGTTGAGTTGAAGAAATCCTGATCATTGATATCAAATTATTGTCAATTTCTTCTTGAGTGTAAGGACTTTGATTTCCTTCAAAGTACTACAAGTTTATACAAAACTAATATATTGAAATTAAATAGTTTTCTACATATATAATAAACACATAATCAAGTAGAAGCATTTAAACTAAAAATTATATAGCTAGTTATGTACATATATAATAAACACAAAATGAATCAGGTATCTAAATTAAAAATTACATAGTTGCATATATATATATATACATAATATACACATAATCAATTACCTTTAATTTTTTCTATTTTTTTTCTTTGGGAGGATCTTCAACCTATATCACTTAATCATGATCATTTTGCACATAGAACTTCTCCAAGTTGCCTTCATCATTCACCAGAGATAGTACTAAAGAGAAATGAGTGATCTTCTTAATATCATTATATATGTCTTCTTCATCTCCATCACCAATAATTTGTCTCTTCCATTGAAGAGCTATAGACCACTTCTTATCAACCAGGCCTGTGATATAAAAAAAACTTGTTTTGCTTGGGATGCCATTATGAATGGTTCCCTTTTATAACCTTTTCCATTAAGATTCACCAATGTGAACCCTAATTTATCAACTCAGATGTTATTATTCTGAGACCATTTACATCGAAACACAGACACCCTGAATTTGACATAGTTAAGCTTTCATATGTCTTTAATGATTGTGTATACATGATTTTTATTTTTGGAACTAGAAACATGCATTGATTGAGCAATTAAAGTAACCCTATTATTTTATATAGTACTCTTCTCATCCTGTCCCTTTGTATAGAAAGAATATCCTTTGATATCATATTTATGATAAGATAAGACCTTTATGGGAGGCCTATGGAACTTTTGTCACTCCAAAAGCTTATCTTTCAATACTTCAAGTAAGGCCATGAAACTCTTGTTACTTCATCCATTCCTTGCTTTCAAGTTGAACAATTTCAACACAATAGATAATTGCGTAAATTTAGTATAACCTGGATACAAAAGCTTTTCTACATTACATAACAAGCTTTCAAGAGTATGTGACTACTCAATAAAATTATCTTCAACAATATCATACACCATATCCTCTAATTGATCATCCAAATCCATATCAATTTCATCGATTGGTACCCTCCCTTGTCTTGATAATTACTAGATATACTAAACAATTCACTTTCACCATGCCATGCCATATCTATCGTCTATATCCTTTATCAATGTCATGAATAACTAAATGATCTTTTATTTCCTTGACACAACAATATCTCACATAATGATCTTTCATTCTTTTAACACAATAATATCTCACATAATGATACTTAATTAGCTCATTACTATTTGCAACATGTTGATCAACAACAAATCTAATAAATTCCTTAACCCTATTTGCATATCGTTCACTCAACTGATCAGCAGACATCCACTAATGATCCATGACTATCCAGTCTAAATTTCAATAAATACACCAATCAACAAATAATTTTGGATGAATTTAATTTGAAAAATCCTTGAATTATTGAAATATTTCTATTTATTATAAATTTCAACAAATACACAAGTTAATCAATTATAGATGGCCTTAAATTTTTGAAACAATTTTGAAATGGTTTTATAAAACTTTAATTTCTAAAACAAACTTTTTAGAAAATAAACTCTTGCCTTACGATCATGCTTAATATTTTGAACTATGATTCATGATTATGATTGCAGCCATAAGGCAATTACTCAAGATCTTTTGAATTCAGGCGATTTTGATCGCAATTTAAGCTATCTTTCACAATCATGATCATAAGCTTTTGCAAAGTGACAGAGAGTTTTCACTTCATGTCAATTTGAATTGGCATTTGGACTGCAAAGTTGTGATTCAAATTTGCACTTAGTTTTTTGCATCATATATTATTGTGATTCATTTTGTTCATGTTGGATTTAAGTAAAAAATATTGTGACTATTGTGTCTTTGAAATTCGAAGTGAATTTGTGGCTACAAATATAACCACACAAACACACACACACACCTGTAACATATTCCACACTCATTGATAACCCATTTACATCTTCTAGTTGGTATGATCCAAAATTAAAAAACAATTAGGGCATACAATTAAACATAGTTAGCACACAATTCATCTCATCTACATAGCATCAATCATTAATAAAATTAAAAAAGAAAGACAACTATTACCTAGAAATAGAGAGAGCTAGACTAAAAAAATCTGTTCAAACCACTAAGAGAGGGAGAGTGAGAGTGAGACGGAAAGGAAGAGTGCCTTTGAATTGTGGAAGATAGAGGGGGAGAGAGCTAGGATTTCAATGAGAGTAATAGTCAAGTCCGCGAAAATATTGAGGTCAATTTTTTTAGTAAGAACTGACGTCATATATCACATTGTAAGTTTCTATGTCAATTTTATAAGACAAATGATATCTTAATTTTCATTTACACATGTAATTTTATGCATATTGTGTCTTATTTATTTTGAATTATTTTTATCCATTTTATTTTTTAGATAATATATTATCATTTTCACATATAAACTACTCAAAGATTAATTATTTTTGAATTATTTAGTCCATTAAAAAATACTTAAATTCTTAAATTTAATAATTCAAGAATAATTTTTATTTCATAATTAAAATTACACAAAATAATTTAAGTAAGGCTTATGCAAAAAATTAAATATTTAAAATATGTGGAGACTTTAAATGTCAATTTTGATTTAAAAATCAACAAAATTTCTTACAACTCACCTTTTTTTTTTTTAAAAAAAAATAGACATCTAATATTACATTTAATAAGTTTTATTTCAAATTTGTTGAAACTTTAAATTTGGGTTTTGGTTGTTTCTCTTAACTCATTTTTTTAATGAAAAAAATAAACATCTAATAATTTTTATTTAAAATGTGTAGAAACTTTAGACATAAATTAATATGTGGAAACTGACGTCTAAGGCACTAAGGATATTGATTTTGGTTGAAAAAACTATTGTTGTTTCTCTTAACTATTTTTTTTTTAAAATAGACATATAATAATTTTGGTTTTCCCATTAACAGAAATATGGTACTAACTATATTTTTCATGAAAGTCGATATATTAATTTTTAATATATTTACAAAAAAACTACTATTGCTTTATAATAATATACTCATTTATTTTTTTGAATTATTTTTTTCATTTTATTTATACATTGATTTTTTTTTTTGTAAACTGAAGTATTAATTTTTAACATATTTATAAAAGCACCACCATTGCTTTATAATAATATACTTGTTGAATTTTTTTCCATTTGGTTTATATATTGGTGTTTTATAACAATTGATGTATTAAGTTTTAACATATTTACAAAAATACCACTGTTACTTCAATATTATATACTCATGTTAATTTTTTTTAATTATTTTTTTCATTTTGTTTATATGTCAATTTTTTTATAAGAATAGATGCATTAATTTTTAATATATTTATAAAAACATCAACGTTGCTTTAATATATTATACCTGTGTTGAATGTTTTGAATTATTTTTGTCCATCTATGTCAGTTCTTTTTTAAAAATTGATGTTTAATCTATGTCTTTGCATATACTCAAAATTTAAAAGAATAAAATTTTTTTGAATTATTTTGACAATTTTATAGTCATATTAGAAAATTAGTTGTATGCAAACATCAAGAATTAAATTGATAAATTAATAAAAATTATTTTAGTATAATCAAATAAGTCATAAATTATATTATAATAAAGTGTTTTGAAGTATAATCAAATAAAAATTTAATTGATAAATTAATAAAACTTGTTGATAGTTAATGAACCATAGCTTTTAAAGATGATTTTAAACCAAAATGATACAAATTAAATAATTCCAAAAGTATTTTGGTTCCTTAACTCAAATTAACGTCAAATATGATATTAAATTTAGATATCAATTTTTTAATACAAAGTGACATTGTAAGTTTCTTTATATTTACAAAAGCAACATCTCAATTATATATACATTGATTTACCTTTTATTCAACAAAATTTTTAACAATGTAGTTTCTACATTTTGTAGTAGTATTTGCAACTTTTGTGAAAATCTCAATGAAAAAAATTAATGATTTAAACAAAACCTCGATAAGTTTGCAAGAGGAAAATGGGTAGTTAATGAAATTTTATCTTTTCAAAAGGTTAGAGTTAACAAGGAAGGACTTTGTTTTGATTCAAATATAAAATCTTTCCATATTAAGAACTTTTTTTTTAGAGAAAAAAAAAAGGAAGTATCAACCCAAAATAACTTGTTTTTTTTTTTTGTGGGGAAGAGGACACAAACATTATTCTTAATGTTATACTAGGGTTAAGAAATTTTGAGTTCTTAAGAAAAGAATTGAGAACACTAATATTTAAGGATCCAAACTAGTTTGGAAACCTAAAACCCAAAAATGATAATTCTTTTGTAAGTATGCATGAGATCCCAAAGCAAAATGTGGTATTGATAAGGTTGGTAAGAATTTAAATTTATACATTTTAGGACAAAGCATATTGAATATCAATTCGTTTATTTATGAAAAGTTTTTAATTTGATTTATTTGAATTAGTTTTTTTAAATAAAATAAATTTTGGTTTTTTATTTTTGTAATTTAGGTTTCAACCTTTGATTTATGTTCTCTTTTCCTCTTGATTTATATTTTTCACTAGCCTATGATGAAAATAAGTAAAGTGATAATGGTTGAGAGATTATAATGAATACTTGAATAATTCAGTGATGATTTTATTTCTTTCATGGAAGAGGAGGCTATTGAACTCATATAGCTGTACACTTGCACATAGTTATTTGTTCTTGGCAAATGATTAGGTGAACTTATGACACTAGTGATAATGTGGGCATTCCATAACATGTTTTATTTCACTTGAGTTGAAATCCTAGTTAACTAATTGACTAAGAGATGATTTAGGCATCCTTTGGACCGTTTGAGTCTTTCAAGCTAACCATGTTAATTTAAATTCCGCTTGTTACCCTATTGGTTTGTAATGAAAGAATGGCATATGCAATAGCATATAAAAACCACCATTCAATTTTTTTCTTGTAGCTTCATTGACTTGACGTGAATTAGCCAAAACAAAAAAACAAAAAGCAAAACCATGAATGCACCTTTCAAGAGGACTTCATTGAGTAAACTTGTTATGTGAGAGAATGTAGATTCAATGAAAAGTTTTCAAGTTAAAAAGAGGTTATTTAACAAAAATGGAAAAAAAGAAAGAAAAGTTGGATATGTGGCATGAGTTGTTCTCATCAGCAGAAATATATAAAAAATGACAAGTCAGGAGATTGTGGTAAACAAATGATGAGGAATCCAAAAAAGGAAGTAATGAATAAAAAAAATTGTGCTTATCATTGATAGTTATCTTTATTTTAATTTTTACTGTTTCTTTTTCTTGATAGCCAATTTCTTATCCAAGCATTATAAATTAAATTAAAGATCTGTCGATCTAAATTAATTTGATTTTCTGCATTAGTGGAGAGTTGTAAGAATAACAAGCCTATAAAGTATCTCAAAATTTATTAAACTCAAATTTCATTGTATATGAGTTTAATAATCCTAACTGAGTACTTTCTACAAACTTGAATTTCGCTAACACTATTCTTTTAATTTCATGATTAGATTTCAATTGCATATGAATTATGAAATTTGTAAGCTACATTTTGAATAATCTCTTTGATCATATATTGTGAAAAATCTTTAAGACAATATATGGAAATCAAATGGAGTCCTTCATTTTCCTAAGTATCCTATCCCTTAGTTTATCATCTTTGAATTATATTTTTTTTTTGCTTATAGATATATAAATATTTTTAGTTTCAAAATGTTGATTTACATGAATATATTTTACTTTCTTATTGCATTTCTTTAGGTTTGAATTTTTTATTTATATTGACAATAGGGGGTGAAGAACTAATTTGGGATATTGATGCTTGATTGAAATATATAGTTAGGATGTTGAAGATTGACTGAAATGCATGGTTATATTGAGGGGAAGTATTGCTTTTAGGGGAGCATATAGAAGTTTTATTGAGAAAAGATTATGTTGAGGGGGAGCTTTACATTTAGGGGAAGAATTATGTGAATTTGAAATTTTACCTTCTTTGATATTCACAAAATGGTTTGTTATCATTAAAAAGGGGGAGATTGTTGATCAAATCCCCTATTCAAAGTTAATTTAGAACATGTTTGGATGATAACAAATCATTTTGATTTTGTTCTTTAATAATTTATCTATGTAGGTTGGTGCATTTCACATTTAAGACTCTTTGGCATTCTTGAAGTATTTGAAGATAATAGTCTAGGCTTAAGAATCTTATGAAGGTTTAAGAATTTCTTTTTAAATTGTGTCAAGCTTTTAATTTTTAAAATATTTGTTTTATTGGAAAATTATTTCCCAATTTTCTTTATTGAGAAATATGATTGACTGACTTTATTTCAAGTTTTAAAATATTTTCTAAAATAATTTTCTCAATTCATAAGGATTCTATACTTCTTCTCTAAGTTAAAACCTAATACAAATAAGAGTCAACTGTGTGTTTTCAAAAATAACAAGAAAAAGAGAGAGCTTCATTATATTTTTTTAATAAATCCCAAACCTACAATATTCAATTTGTAATCTTGTTTAAGGGAGTTGCTTGGTTAAGGTATCCCAAGGGTTTACTAGAGGGAGGCATTTCTAGGAAGACGATCTAAAGTGAGCATCTTTAGGAAATTTTACTTGAGTGAGGGATCTCAAGGGAGGTCGTTGTAACTTAAAGCTTAGTAAAGGCGTCTTAAGGGTCTGTTCAATCTTGAGGGACTAATGGATTAAGAATGTGTTGCTTGTGAGCACGAAAGAGTGAATGTATTCATTGAAGTGGATTTTCTTGACAGAATCATTATAAATACTATTTTTAGTATCTCTTCACTATCTCTTTACATTTTGTCATTTAATTTATTCAAGGGAATTGCTTGGGTGAAGTATGCCAAAGAAATTATTTGGGTGAGGAATCCCAAGGGTGTTACTAGAGTAAGGCATCTCTAGGGAGTTGATCTAGAGTAAGCATTTCTAGGGAATTTTGCTTAACTAAGGAATCTAAAAGGAGGCCATTGTAACCCAAAGCCTTGTAAAGATTTCTTAAGGGCCTATTCAATCTTGAAGGGCTAATGGATTAAGCATATGTTGCTTATGAGCACAGGAGAATCAATGTATTCCTTGAAGTAGACCTTCTTGATAGAACCACTATAAATACTATTTCTAGTATCTCTTTCTTATTTCTTCTACATTTAGTCATTTATTTTATTGTTGAGATTATTTTATTGAGTTGTTCATCTTTAGTTCACAAATCTAAATTATTTTTCCTAAAAGATATCTTAACAATACTTAAATCAAATTCACCCTCTCTTGGATTAAATCCTAAGCCTAGACATTAATATATGTCTATTTGATGACTCACAGGAATAAGAAAAAGTATTATAAACTATAATGCCCAAAATACTTTTGAGGAATTTTGGTAAGCTTTTTTTTTTTTGGAAAATTGGAATATCTAGAAATTTTATGAAAATGGGGTTTTAGGAAGAAAAAGAAAGAAAATCTTTAAATTACTAGTAGTGGTTTCAAGTGTTTTTATTCAATTAGAATTATTTTGAAATTTAGAAGGTGTGTTTAAAGAATTTTATTTGATCCATGAATTATTATTTATTATATTTTAGATGAATTATTATTTATGATTCAATTAAACGTATAAGGTGTCATTTAATTTAATTACTAATTAAACATTTGGTTTATTTCCTAGTATGATTTATAGCCTAAGTTTAATAAAGGCTCTTGAAATTTTATTTAGTTAGACTTTACAAATTAAAGAAACATGTTTGATGCTTAACTGTTATTATATCAGATATTTAAATTGTACTAAGTATATTTTTGTTTTAACTAATTTAAATTATTAAATTTGATTCTAGATTTAATTAAAGCATACTTAGTTTATGATATTAAGTATTTTGGTTACATAATGTATTATTAAGATTTAATTATTTTATTTTATGTTTTAGTGACAAAAATGTTAAGAAAATATATTTATTCTACTAAATTTAAATAATGTGAGTTGAAATAAATGCTTTCTCTTTATATTATTAAATTTCCCTTTTATTTATTTTTTTTCTTTTTCTTAATCTCATTAGAAAACCTCCTTCTCTTAATCCTTGAAAGTCACTTAACCCCAACCATTTCACTATCTTGAATACCCTAGCTTTCTCTTCTCTTCACCATAGCCAAATCCCCTTATCCTTTACTTTTGCATTGTTACTAGTCAAACCCAGCTTCAAGGGAGTGTGTTTGACTGGCCACTTTTGCTAGAATGAAGTGGGTGCTCGAAGAGAGAGCACACTAAAGCTCCACCATGAGCTATTATGGTAGCTATAGGTCACTGTCATTTTTTTAGCTTCCTTTTATTGTCAACGAGCCTCTTTCTGAAGGACCTAAGTTCAATTAGCTAATCCAACTTCTAACTAAACTCTTGTGCTGAAAGTCCATTCCTTTTACCGACCCTTATCACTGATGCTTCAACTTTCGACCATCCCTTACATTTGGGGTTACTTCAGAGGTAAAATCCAAATTTTTCTATTAGTTTTAGCCATTAGATAGCAAAATTAGTTTATGATGAATTTTCATATAGGATAGGGAAGTTTGATGCTTAGGACTTGAGCTTCTGGGAGTTTTTTTTTTCTATAGAAAAATTTGTTATTACTATAAGTTGCTGCCTAGGCTTGTTTTGGTTCAATTTAAGGTGTTAATTGGTCCCTCTTTAAGTTCAAAGTATTTCTTTTACTTGATAGTAAGTACGCCGTGTGATTGAAGAAGTTTGAGAGCTTAGAAATTCTGTTTTAGGTGAAAATTTTCTATTGTAACTATAGCTATAGGATTACTTTATTAAAGAGATATTTTTGGACATAATTAAAGTATTAGCATGCTTATAGTGCCTTATTGTTCACATATTGGTCTTGGTTCAAAGTAGAGCTGGTTGGAGATTTTTTTAGGGTGTTATGTGTGTGCATAGTAGTTTTCCTATTAATTTTAGGTTCTTTTATGAAGGATGGTTTTTGATAAGTGAAGGATAATATTTCACACCTGTAATGATTTTACTCGATTCTGTATTAAACTTAGCCTATGGGTGAATCATTGGATGAGGGTTTAGGGCACTTTTGAGTTGAAAGAGCAATCATTTCAGGTTTGTTGATACATGGGAGTATGTTTATAGGGTTGAGATGATTTTGCTTCTATAATGGTCTTAATTAATCCTATATTAGTTTAGGTGAGTGGGTACGTTGGTGGAAGATATTTTTTTTCTAGCTTTAAGCATGTTGGTTTGATAGTGTAATGCTAGTATTTTAGTTAATGTTATTTGGTGAGTTTGTATGCTTTGCTATTTGGTGAGTTTGTTGGCTATAGTTAGTTGGATTAAAGATATCTAAAGGCTCTTCTTTAAGCTCAAAACTTTACTTTTGAGTTATAGTAAAAGGATAGATTGATTTAAAGTGCTTTTTGTTGCTTAAATCTATGCTCCCGTGTATTCCGGTTTGCCTCTAGTTGGTGCTAGTAAGGGTTGTGTCTTAATGTCTTTAAAGGATATTCCTAGCCTACTTTAAAAAATTATATTTAATTTATAACAAGTGAGAGAATGAATTGGGGATGTTTGGGAATTAGTATATTTTGTTTTTGGCTATTGTTTTTTTTTTTTTTATGTTCTTTGATATCTAGGGGTTGTTTGTATGTTAATATCATTTGATTTTTCATGTAAGAAGAGCTTGTGTATGATGGGTGTAGCTACTGCCTTATTTTAGGTGACTAAGGTTGCTAAAGACTTTGGAAAGTCTTGAAAACTAAGTTCCATGAGCTTAGGAGATGTGGATGGATAATTCACCTTTTCTCTTTATATATGCTAGACAAAAATTATTTCTTCTATGCTTTTAAAACTTAAACTTTATACTATAATACAATTGTAAATCTATTGAAGGTTTTCTTTAGACATGTATATTTAAAGGTAAAATACTATTTGAGCATTAAAGTGATATTATACAAACACTTGTTTATGATTGATTTTTACACTCTTGTTATGTTTATGAAAGTGGATTATGAACTGTTTATATATAAATGGACATTGGTGACTCTTTTCTCACATTTTTATGAATAAGTATGGTTTACAAAGAAAATATAACTTTTAGATTTTTAAAATGAGTTGAGAAACTTGCATCCTTAGAGATTTTTCCCTAGAAAACCCCTAAGTGTACTTGGAAATCTTTATGGCCATATCATATGTTTGGAGGGATAAGAGGGAGCTACATGTTTGGAGGCATACGCAGAATAGGAGAATTGTTATTATAAGGATAGTTGACATAGGAATTCCATTTTGGATCCTATTGTTATATTGAAATAATTTGAACTCTTATGTTTCATGTAAATGGTTTAACAAATTGCATATTTTTCAAGTATCATGGGTGGGCGGAAATCTCAAATCTTGGTCTTAAAGGTTTAACTTCTTATGCTACATGTATATTATAAAAGTTTTTCTTTCCTATTTCTTCTTATTTAACATGAATTATTTGAAAATACAAGGTCTGATTTATGGATGGTTTGGGGTGAAAATATTGCTACTTAAAGGTATAAATCTATGGATTTCTAGTTTTGTTCCTAATAATGGTTTTAAGTGAAAAACTTGCATTTTTCATCAAGACTACTTCTCAAATTTATAGAATGCATCTTGAAAGCTTTTTAGACCATGAAAGAAAGTTTTCATCTTGTTAAGCATAGAATCTAATTTGCAAAGTAGTTTTGGTACTTAGATATGTTCGTTGATTTCATTGGAAAGTGTATTTTATAGTATTCATATTTTCTAGTGAATTGTTCACTCATGGGATTTCAATGAAACTCCTTCATTTTTTAAAAATATTTTGCTTTTAGGATTATAGACCTAACAATCTCAATTCAACCACCAAGTTGAACCGATCAAGCTAGAGATTGAAGGCAATGTTTGGAATTATGTATTGCTAGTTGTTGCATTTGTTGAGTTTGCATATGTATGTGTATACGATTGTGTATGGTGTGTATGTGTTGGCTGTTGTAAATATAGGTTTTCTTGAGGGCTTATGGCCCTAGCAAAGATTCGAAAAACAGAGGAAATTTTGTTAAATTTTTATAAAAATCTTTTCTTTTAGTGAAATAAGGTTACAAGTATTTTTTTAGGATATTTTTAGTTATTGTCTTCCTTCAAGTTTTAGTTAGAAGTATACATTGAGAGTTTGTGTGTAAGGCTTGTGGGAAGACTCCACCAGATATCTTCCTACATTGGTCATCCCTAAGTTGTGTCGTGAAATAAACCATATATAAGATTACTATAATGTTTTGGGGCAAAGGATGAATTGTGTGGTATTATAATATAAGAATTCTAATTCAACTTATCCACAAAGGAATTCTTAAGTGGGTCAACTCAGTGAATTCATTTAACTAATAAGCACTTATATATATGCACTAGTATCACCAATTGATGTCTATGAAATGAGACATCCACTAATTGAGTATGTATTGTATTTACTAGTCTACCTAAGTTATTAATATCCATTCCCCATAAGTCTTTGACTGAGAACATTTTAGGATATAGGCTTGCAAAAAATATATTTTCATGATCATCATCTCTATGCGCACAATCATATTTCATGAGTCTTCTTGATTTATGGAGTTTATTAAAAATAAATAGCAATTAGATTAGGTAAATGATAAAAAAAAATTTCTTTGATTGATGATTAATTGAATAAAAAATAACAAAATATATTCTGTTACATCAAACATAATTAATTTGTAAGGTATAACTTTAACATCTTGTACAATAATCTTGGTAGAACTAGAGTAGACACATCAATTGCTTAACAAATTATTCTCCTTATTGTTTTTTGAGCAAATTAACTGGTGTATGGAGGAATTTGGTTGCTTTAGGATTGTAATCATGTTGATGACATTGAATCAAAATTGGGAAAAGCTAATATGACATCCCATAAGTCACGTTCATGTTATGTTCTCTCACACCAATTATAAATCTTTATATTTAACATGAGAGGATGTGAATTTGGGGACATTAGAATATTATTAAGTATAGATGATCAATGTCTATCTCTATATGCATTGTTCATACCTTTGTTTATTGATTGAACTCCAAACCTTACCATGGACACTTTGATGTATTTGTACTTCAATAAAAGAAGAACATCATATGACAAAACTTCTAGGGCAAGAAATTAACACCATCTATGAATGTCACAACTCATTTAAACCAATTTTATTGGTTTAAAGTAAATGAAATCAATTTTAAATAAGTTGCATGATGTATGTTGCATATAAAAATGTTGGGATGGACTGGATTATGCAAGCATAAATCATCTTCTCTTAGTTAATTATGACCCTTTACAATGTACTAAATGTTGCAACCAGCAGTTATAAGTTTAACTATGTTCCTAGTGCTATAATTATGATTTGTTTGCTTTTATGTATTTTTTTAAACAAATTGCAAATGATCCCTTAAGTTACATGTGTATGCAAAAAAATTTCTTAGTTTAAAAATAATAAGTTTACTTGCCTCCTGAATTTGTAAAATAATTCTTCTTGTCCAAATTAATGACAAAAAAGTTATCTAGTTCATATAAAATAACAAAATTTACATGGACTTAGTTGATAAGAAAATAAAATGTAATTCTAAAAAGGGTTAAACCTTGAGTTCGTAAAACATAATTTTTCTTAGGAGGTTTCTATGGTGCTTGGGGAGAGAGTTGAAGCATTTGGTGCTTAAATAGAATATAAATATTTAATAAAATTAGTACACATATATAAATTACATGTTATAATTGTTGGTTTGGATTCTAGTTAGATTTAAGCGGAAATTTTGAATTCTCTTTAGGAATTTAAAAAAAAATATTAGAGTTAACTTAATGGATGTAATTACTTAAATTGATAAGCAAGAATGAATTGTTATCATTGATTAAAGAGTAATTCAGATTGCAAGACAATTGATCAAACAGAATATATGCAAATGACAAGTTAGTGCAGTAAAATAAAGGACACAACATAATTTTTAAAGTAGTTTCACTTTAATTAAAACCGCAATTGAAGTATATGTCTACTTCACCAAATCCTTAAGCAGATAGTCCTAATTTTATTACAAATTATACAACAATTCATTGGAATCTTGAGAACTGATTTAGATACAAAAATGCTCTACACCTTCTGAAACTATGATCAACCTCACAATTTGAGAAGATGTAAAGGAAAGATCAACCTCTCCATTTATATCTTAGATTTCTAAACCATAGAAATAAAAAACAGAAACAAGATCTCAAGATAAAAAATACAAACTTGAATTGAGATGTGGATCTCAATTATTTGATGTGTGATCTCCTTCAATTTGATTCAAGAATGATTAGATTTGATGAATATAGATGAGGTAGATATAGATCTGTTTTTGGCTTTTTATTCTCTCAGCTTTTCACAATAGAAGATATGTTTTAAATGAGACTAGGTTATATTTATAGTGTGGCAACTGACATTTAAAAATTAACTAAGTTTTAGACTGTCAATCAATTCAGAGGTGGTTACCAACTTATGAATTGATTCATGTATAAATATCATCAAGAACTTCATGATTGAATCAATCACACTTTCATGTAAAGATGTCATAAATTGATTACCTAATCGATTCACAAAACTTGCTAACCTTCGTTGAAAACAATTATTTATGAATCTATTCATGAATCAATTTATGCTCATTTTCATAAGATTTTTAGTATGAATCGATTTGTGAATCAATTCACACAGTAAAAAATAGTTTTTATAAAAATTTCACTTCTGAAGGTGCATTTGAAAACTTTGTTTGAAAACTTTTGATTTTAACTCATTTCAAGTGATTTATTTCTACCTCAGCTTAACTAGTTTAAAAGACTTGTTTGGATCAATATAAATTAGATCACACTTACAAAAGATCCTAATTAATAAAACAAAAATACTATTTCTAAAGGCGGATGTCTTGAATAGCATTTGATTAACTTTAATCCTGTAATCAATTAACAAACACTAAGCTCATGATCAGATTGTGATATTGATCAAAATTATTTTTCGATATCAAAACTGAAGAAAGTATAATAGCAAAGCTAACAATCTCCTCGATGATAGCAAAGCTAATAATCACTCCTTTTTTATGGTGACAAACAATTTTTGATAAGGATTAAAGTTTTTCAAGAATTGAGTAAAATCTTATGTTTCTTATCTTTCTTACTCCCGCTTTTGACACATTAAAAAAAATTATGCATCAATAAAGAGTGAAGTAAAAAAAAAAATCATACATAATCAGTATTCATAAATCCATATTATATTTATAATCAATATAAAATTGGGATTTGGGTTTTCAATTTAATCTTTATGACTGTGCATTTTTCTGCATCAGTTCAGACATATTCATGAATATTTCATTATTTTTTTTATAAATTTGACAATTATAATTCATATATATTTATTTATATGTATTTATGAATTATGATTATTTATGATCTATTTAAAAATTTATATTAAATTATAAATAAATGAGTCACGATAACTTAGCTACCAATGATTCAAGTTAAATTTATTCAAACTCATCCTTTCGCAATCTCTAATCTTTGGAGGAGTCAATCTCTTGAACATCCTCATACTTGGCTTTGGGTTCTTATCCTGATTCAAGAAGATCCATAAATTTCTTGAAACTTGGAGAAGTTCTTAATTGGTGGTGTTTGCAAGAAAAAGAATTATTTGAAGTGGGTTTTAAGAGCAGCGGAAGATAGGGATTTCTGGTTGTGAAGTGACAAGAAATCAACAAATCAAATTGGTAGACATAGTCCGAAATGAAAGCAGTTGACTCGGCTCTTTGTTTGGGTCTGATTGGAGCTGTAACTAAATCAAATTAGAGCTCTAAGTGAAAAAAATGTGGCAAAAGGTATCTTTATTCTTTGCCTCTGCCTAATGAGAAGTCATTCAAGGAGACAGAAAAGATAAATGGCAAATTATACTCATATTTCTTGAAATTTAATTTAATTATGTTTACATAATTTTATTTTAAAAATATATATATTTTCTTTATTTTTCTATGACAAGGTGAATATTGATTTAAAATAAATAAATAAAAGAAGTTAATATATATTTTTAAAAATAAAAAATAAGAGTATATTAAATTAAATCCTAAAAGAATTGAGCATAATTTGTCTAAAGATAAAGGATATAGATCCCCTCAACTTTCTAAAGAAATTGAGGGTGTAAAATTAAGAGAGAATTATATATAGAAATTTTTTAGTATTAAAATGGTAGCTTTCAATAAAAAATTACGAGGTCCAGCATGAGAGATTATATCTTCTCTCACATAAAAATAGAATGGAATGTCCGTTCTATTCTTAATCATAACAAACATAATTATGAAATGATCATTTTATTCTATTCTTATTCTCACTCCCATTCTAATTTTCATTTCATTGTATTTCATCAAACCAAATATAGCATAATAGTCAAAGTAATTAACATGGAGACTAATAGATGAGGGAATAAATAATGTAGAAAATAAATGTTTTTTCTTTTATGTTATGCTTGGGAGAGGGGAGGATGGATGGTTAAAGCTCTATTTGTTTTGCCAGAAGGCATTTTTTTTTTAGAAAATCCTCTTTTGCTTACATACAAAGTGAAGGACTTTTATGTCACTTGTTTATTGTGTGATTAACAAAATAATATATGTTATCATGGTAATAAGGGAAATCAACTTCTTCTTTAAAGTAAGGGATGTTTCCCAACATACTTCACACGTATAATATTGAACAAATAAAGTATTTTCTGTTATCTTCGTGTTTTATAATTATAAATATAAGTAAATAAAATTATTTCTATTAAATATATTTACTGTCAAAACAACATGGCATAATTAAGAAATTAAATATATTAAATTAAATTCTACACAAAAAATAATTAACATATAAAATAATTTATAAATTTAATTTTATAATATATAAGAATTCATAAATATAGCAAATAAAATTTTATAAGTTTTATAAGAAAATAATAATTAACAAAATATTATAATTATAGATCATTTATTGGATATATCTTTTAAAAACTTATTTTATAATTAAAAAATACAAAAAAAAAACATAATTTGAAGACAAATTATTAAGAAAAAAATTAAAGAGTAATTTAACCAATTTTTAAAAACTGATTCCAATTCTTTGATTTTTGATCATTCAATTCATCCAATTCAATCTAATTTCGATAGGATTAATTTGATTTGATTATGAAAATAAATTTGTAGTTGAATCAAATTATTATAGATATTGTTTCTAAATCCAACCAGTTGACCGATATGATTTTATAAACATTAGTTCAAATTCAAATAATTTGATCTTTTTTTTATTACTATTGTTGAGGATTGTACGATGTTTGAAAGTTCAAACCCATTGATTAAAAATATCTTTCATCAATTCAAGTTGTACTTTTCTTAAATTAAAATCGCCAATCTTTTTCGTTATCCTTATCCTTCTTATAAATGCATACAGATATTTTGAAAGGGAGGGAGTTTGAATCCTCTTATCCTTATCGTCCTTCCAATCCCCTTCTCGCCACCCGTTGCAATGTAATGATGACCAAAAAAAAAAAAAAATACACACATAATTTTATTACATATAATTAAATTGAGGATATTTATACAATTATATATACAGCAACTGTATATTATTTTCTACATTTGTCAATGGAAGAAGGCAAAGGAAGAGTATGTGTCACAGGCGGCACTGGCTTCATTGCTTCCTGGCTCATTAGGAGACTCCTTCAAGATGGTTACTATGTTAATACCACTGTTAGATCTCACCCAGGTACATGTATATATTATTATATACTCTCCAACTAGATTCATTTTTAGCTGGTTTTTATCCATCTTTTTTATTTTTTTGACAGAGATATTAATGAATTTGACTTTTTTTTCCTTTTTTTATCATGTTTGTGTCCTTTTAGAAGAAGATATATATATAGAACTTTTTATGTATGGTGAGATTATAATTTCATTTTTATGTACAAGGGAACTTAAAATAAAAAAATTGTACTTTTCTGTCTTGACTAAACAGAATGGAGTGTTTGTCAATTTTGCTTATAAAAGTGAAAACAAAGAATAAGTTTTAATATATTTATCATGATTTTAAGTTATGATCCATACTTATAATATTATTGTTGTGATATGTTTCACAATTATAATTTTGTTTCATTTCCATATGTATTCACAATTTTACCGATCACAATATAATTATAATAGCAATTTAAAACAATGGTAACTACCCAACTTGATCCTCTAAAGCGAGATAAAAACTTCTGTTCTTTGTTGACATAATCAGACCAACACAGGAAAGATGTTAGCTTCCTCACAAGTTTACCCGGAGCATCCCAGAAGCTACAATTTTTCAACGCAGATCTCAGCAAACCGGACAGCTTCACACCAGCCATTGAAGGCTGCATTGGAGTTTTCCACGTCGCAAGCCCAATACTAGAATTTCAGCCAGAGAACCAAGAAACACTGACCAAAATGACCATTGATGGAGCACTAGGGATCCTGAAGGCATGCCGGAATTCAAAGACAGTGAAGAGAGTGGTCTACACTTCCAGCGTTGCCGCCACCATTTACAACGACAAAGTTGATCAAGTATTGGATGAGAGGTTTTGGAGTGATGTGGATTATGTTAAAGATTTAAAGCCAGTTGTATGGCCTTATACCATTTCTAAGGTTTTGACAGAAAAGGAAGTGCTTGAATTTGGGGAAAAAAGTGGATTGGATGTTGTCACAGTGCTTCCTCCTTGGGTTCTTGGACCCTTCATTTGTCCTCAGATTCCCGCTTCTGTTCGTGTCACTTTGGCTTTGTTATTTGGTACGTATTTAGTGTGTGGTTGCTGCTTTTCTATAGCACAGTTTAAAGTTTTTGTTCTCATAATTTTAGCATGCAATTTTACTTAGTTTTAAAGTTCAAGTACAAAAACAATATGACCAAAATGGAAAACTCTAATATACTCCAATAAATGGAAATAAGCATAATTTTTTCTTTAAAAAAAAATGAGGCATCCAAGTCCTATAAAAATGGAATCCTTCTTGTGTATTTTTGTCTACATTTTTTTTATAGGATAAAAATCTTTATTCTCATAAAATATAGTAAAAAAAATTTTAAGTACAGAATATTGTAGCCTAGAAATTTAAATAAAAATCCGGTTTAGTGTGAGGTCATACTACTCTACATGTTTTAAAGAAATTTATACTTATATGCTCATAATTTTTATTGAAGAAAAAGTTTTAACTTTATGCAAATCCTATAAGTTCCTTTGGCAACTTTCTGTTAAGAGCATAAAAATTTGTGTAGTTTAAATTAAATTGACAAAGTTGTAGAGTCTTAAATGTCAAGTTGCTCTTCCATACAATAATTAGTTGCAAGTTCCTACATAAATCATAAGTACAATTTTTCAAAAAGGAAAGTGTTATAACTTTTTCAACTAGGTAAAAATCAAAACCAAATAAATGTTAGATAATATTAAAACTATTCTCAATTTTTGTTAAAGAGCTTAAATTTTTAGATATACTTATCTAAAAATTTGCATGTTAGATTTTCTTCAACCTAATAATCAAGAATCTTTGTTGCTGCTTTAATTTTTTTTAATTAAATATATATTTATTAAAACATATATATAGATTTGTATGTTCTAATTTCTCTCTAAGAGGCTGAAAAAAAAAGGAATTATATTGATGCAGGAGAAAAACATAACTATAAATACCTCAATGATACACCTGTAGTGCATGTGGAGGACTTGGTTAGAGCACAAATATTTCTGCTTGAACATCCTAATCCAAAGGGGAGATATATTTGCTCACCACA
>JANHAO010007398.1:0-20207 GCA_026873985.1 Saraca asoca
TTAATTTCATTTATATCTATGCATGCAGCACAATGTTGGTGGTCAAGGAGCAAATCAAAGTGATGATGACTTGCTAGATGTAGGTATTGATGAGGAAAATCTTCAATGAATGTGATTTTCAATTTGAATTTTAATGCTATTGAACTTAGAGTTAATACTCTTTACAATTATCTTATTATTTTCTATTTATTTCTTCAAATTTGGGATAAAATAATTGATGTATTGACTATTGGAGTAATTGAAATTTTTTTTTTGTGGAATGGATGCCATGTATTGACTATATATGGATGTTAAAATAATAAGGTCAAACTGTGAATCAATTACCTAATCGATTACAGATGTTAAAATAATAAGGCCAGACTGTGAATCGATTACCTAATCGATTTAGTACTGAATCGATTAGGTAATCGATTCACAAAAATTTCTAAACATTCGATTAAAAATATTGTTGACACAATTCTTCTAGAATCGATTAATCGAATCACGTAATGAATGAAACCGTTGCTTGTTCTACACGAATCCTTCTAGAATCGATTCACGAAGTGAATCAAAACCGTTGCCTATTGTACACGAAGGTGTTGTTTGTTTGTGCAAAAATTGTTGCCTATTACATATGACAATAGTTGATAAGTGTTGCCTATCTATAAAGAAATCGTTGCCTATTATGTACTAAGGTCTTGTTTATTGTTGAAAAACCATTGCTCATCTACAAAAAAACTATTGTCTCTCATGTGAATCGATTCAAGAATCAATTCACACATTGAGTCAAACTGTTGCCTATTCTATATGACAATGGTTTGATAAGTGTTGCCTATATAGCATAAAACTATTGCCTATTATGTGGTAAGGTGTTGTTTATTAATGAAAAAACCGTTACCTATGTATAAAAAAACTATTGCCTATTTATAGGCAACAATTTTTACATGTTACTTTTACTAAAATTGTCAACACTTTTTAACCGTTGCCTATTTTAGCAACGATGCAAAATCGTTGCTAAATAGAAAAAGAAAAACCATTGCCTATAACTGAGGAATAGGCAATGGTTTTTTGATTTCTTGCCAAAAACTCCAAAAAAATCGTTCCCTAAAAGAATAGGTAACGCTCGATAAGAGCACAGCCAAAAAATGTTGCATATTCTTATAAGCAACAATTTTCAGACTTTGGGCAATAGTTTTTGGCCATTGCCAAAAGTCAAAAATGTTGTAGTGGGGCTATGACTCTATGTGGGTAATTTTGGATCGCTTGATAAAGAGTGCCCATTTTCTTCTAGTAAAGACTACCTTTTCGACTTTTTAGTATGCTCAGTTGTACCTAGACTAGATAGTGTCCCTTCACGATGTTCCATTATCTATCATATCCGATTGGGGTACACAGTTCACCATGTGATTTTGAAAATCTTTCCAAGAGGCCTTAGGTGCACAACTCCACTTTAGCATGGCCTTCCACTCTCAAACAAATGGACAATCCAAGAAAACAATTTAAGTTCTAGAAGATATGCTTCGAGCTTGCATGTTGGAATTTAAGGGTACTTGGGAGTGATATCTACCTTTGTTTGAATTTGCCTATAACAATAGTTATCATTCTTCAATTTAAATGACTTCTTTTGAGGCATTGTATGGAAGGAAATGTAGATCTCCCATTAGGTGGTTTGAGGTAGATGAGACAAAGTTGTTAGGCCTATATTTGTCAAGATTATTAAAGAAAAATTAATAATTTCTTAGATCCATCAAAAGCCTTATACACACTAGCAAATGAGGGATTTGGAATTTCAAGTGGGTGACCAGGTATTCTTGAAAATATCACCTATGAAAGGAGTGATAAGATTTGGTAAGAAGGGAAAATAAGTCCTCAATATATAGGCCCGTTTTCCATAGTGAAAAGAGTAGGCACCGTAGCTCATAAGTTAAATCTACCTTTAAATTTCGAGAGCATCTATCTTATTTTTCATGTGTCTATGTTGAGAAAGTATGTTCTGGATCTGTCCCACATCATTCCATAGATCCCAATTGAACTAGATAGTCATCTTACCTATGAAGAGCATCCTATGGCTATTGTTGACTGACAAATCAGAAAATTTCACTCCAATGAATATTCTTCAATGAAAGCCCTATAGAAAAACCATGGGAAAGAAGAGATGACTTAGGAACTCGAGCCAGTTATGAAGAACAAATATCCCTATCTTTTCAAATAGTTTATTGGTTTGAACATTTCATTTTAACATCATTGATTTTTTACTTTCAATAGTTAATCGAATATTTCATTTTGATTCTATGCAACTCTGCTTATAGAATTCAAGGATGAATTCTTTTAAGGGGCAGAATTTGTAACACTTTAATGAATAAATTAAATTAGTTGTGTATCAGTGAAATTATATGTTAAATGTATATAATTTATAGTTTAACATATTTTTTTATGAGAAATAATGAAAATAAGTGTATTATAGCAAGTGTTTTAATTTTATTTTATGGTTAAAAGGTATGTTTCCCTTTTCTTTTTCCTTATTCTTTTTTTTTCTATTTTTTTTTCTTTTCTTTCTTTTCCTTTTTTCTTTTTTTTTTCTCTACTGCCATTGCAGACTAAACTTGGTCTCTTTCTTTTCCTTCCCAAAATTGTTCTATAAAAGCTTTGCTCTTTCTTTTTTTTTTTCCTTCTTCTTCTTTTTCTCCAACAACTACTTTTGCTCTTCTGGCTGCTACTTTTTTTTCTCCTTCTTCTTCTGCTTGCGGCCGCTACATCTTCTTTTTCTTGTTCGTTCTTTTCACCATGACGAAACCCAAGTAAGAGGACGAACTCTAATCTCCCTCTAGCCAATTTGCATCTGCCCTTCGAAGCTACTCAGCATTGGTAGCTGTCCGCCGGAAGCTGTTTGTAGTACTCTCCTCTGCAGGCCGATGGGAATCTTTGTTTTTCTCACTACAGTCTGACCATTTGGAAGTCTCCATTGTCGACGATTTTTGTTTGACCAAGTTGTTCCCTGTGTCCCTATTAGCTTAGCTGCGCACCTCCTTGAATGAGATCAGCTCCATTAGCAGCACTAGCTAAAAACCCCAATATTATGTCAAAATAGTTAGTATATATATACTTTTTTCTAACTTGATTTTCTTTTGCTTTAATATTGGATTTATGTGATTAAAATATTTTATTTCAAATTAGAAAGTAAGTATAAGAGATGGTTGATGATATTTGGTTATTAGGTTTTGCTGATCTAGCTATGATCCAAGAAAAAAAATGGAAGTTATCTTACTATCTAGAGGTGAGTGGATAATTCTACTCCTCTTTGTGAATTTTCTGTTCTCAAATGTCAATTTTGTTTACTATTGTGTGTTTGAACATCATATAGTACTATGATTTTAAATAAATTGAATTTTTATTAGATACTTGCATTTGAAAGGAAAATCAAATGTTGGAAGAAATAGTACTACATCATATATATATATATATATATACTCCTTTTAAGTATTATTTTCTATGTTGATGTTAGAAATCTTGCTATATTGCTATAGTGGATTGTTGTAATTATTGAACAAAGGTGTTATATGATATGGATGATTTCATTGTCAAATGATTCAATATATGAATTGACTAGAAATGGTTATGAACCCTTTTATTTATACTTATGGTTTTATACAATATATTGGTATTGAGTTTCCTTGAAAAAAAAATAAAACTTGAAATTTGAATCCTTTGGAAATTTCTTTGGAAAACCCTCAAGTGCACTTACGAATAGAATTATATTTGTTGAAGAAATAAGGGAGAGAATATCTGTTAGAAGAGTAAGAAGATGATGATTGATATCTATTAGGTAAGGTTGCCCATATGAACTAAGCATTGGATTCCAATTGCAAATTGAAATTTTGAATTTTTTTTCTTGTCATTCAACTATTTAAGAAAGAAGAAAGAATTTAGTCATTTCTTTGTTATACAATTTGATGAGTATTCTGCAAAGTGATGTACTTTGTTTCTTATTTTAACTTGATGACTAGTATATTTATTAAATTTGATTTCCTTAATGAATTGAAACTTTCAAATTTGTGAGATGTTTACAAGGTTATGTTTATATTTATATATATATATATATATGTTATACTACATTACATTTGAACATGATTTGTTAATTAGCCATTGGTTTCTTGAAGGATTATTTGCTCATTGGATTTCTATAAAATTCACCTTGTTTTCTTTTATGTTTTCAAAGCTTGAGGCCACTCCTGTTGTTCTTTCTTATACATCTGGGCCGGAGTCTGCTCTTTAATTAGGTAGACTTCTTTTGCAAAGCATAGATATATATATTGATGGTAGTATTTTGATAGATAGTTGAGTCTATCTCTTGAATATATGTAATTGTCACCTAACAAATTATGTACATTGTGATATCTGCAATTGTGTTGCATTTGTCTGATTGTACAGGTTGTGAGTAAGGCTCGTAGCTCTTAGTTGTTGTATTAGCCTAGTGCCCAGAGTTTGAAAAACAGAGAAAACACTGCCAAATTTTTGAAATATGATAAAGCATTTGATAAATGAGTCAGTATTGTTTAAGTTTACTACCTTGTCCTACATCATTTTCAATGGTTTAACCACTCTCCATATAGGAGATGTGTAATACCAGGAATATTTTTGCATGGTTTAGATTTGTAGGAAGTTACCTACAGGTAATTCTCTATGCTGGTCATGTATTTAAACTCAAGCTATGACAAAATAGATTTTTGAAAAATAGATTAATAGCCTTCATGGACGGATGGATGACTTTATTCAATGAAAGAATTATTTGAAAAAATAAAAAAAAGCCATTGTATAAATACTTTGAACATATATGCTTTAAAATCCATGGTTTCAGTTTTGTGTAACTAATCATGTAAAGTGAACATATTTTATGGTATAAAGTATAATTTTATATTATTTAAAGATTATTGTGGTGCATGCTTTAAAGGATGCCTTTGATTTTGCTTCTCCAGAGGCATCCAGACGAGTTGTGTAGAATATGAAGTTCACTTTCGAAGTCCAGATGTTGCTTTAATAAGTTATATTCATGTTGTTGTTATGCCAATTTAGACAAGTTTCATACATTTCTAATATCCATAAAAAATTTCAGTGTTTGTCTCTTCATGATGTAATAATATATGTTGTTATTTTTGAAAATTTTTCCTTTTTAAGATAATATTACGGATGCATTTAATAACTTTAACTTCTGTTATAAACAAAAATTGCACGTCAACTAGAAAAATAAACTCAAGGCGCAAAATGAATGCTTTAAGTTATGATGTAAAATTTCTTTCTAGAAGGAATACAAATACATATAACTACTTATAGAAAACATTATAACGTAAAATTTAGTCCACTGGAATGGTTTAAAATAAATTTATTTTTAAATAGTGTTTGGATCTAAGTTAAAAGAAAATTTAATTTAATTATCAATTTTATTTTAATCATATTTATAATATTATAAAATACATTAAGTTTATCTAAGATTTCACTACAATTTATGTCATTTAGCCCAAAATATATATTACATAAAAACACTTTATACTCTTATTCTAAAATTTTATTTTTCATGATATCATTAAAATCTACTTTGTAATTGAATTTCATACATTTTTCAATATGTTTCAAAAAAAAAAATATTATCCGCAAATGAATTGAAATTATTATTTTTAACATTATTTTTAAATAATATAATTGATTTATAAATGAATTGAAATCATTTTTATTGAAATGAAATAAAATTCATTCCAAACGAAACATAAATTTTGAAAATTTGATTTCCTGCTTTACAAGCATAATAGCTTAAAATGTTATGAAAACAACGCTCTTAAATTTTAATTAAGAATTGGTCATTCAGAGAATCAAAGCAACCAATCAACAAAAGTTGAAGTGCTTTAGGTGATCACGAGTAGCTTGTGTAACATCCTACTTTCATAAGAACTTTGGCCTCCAACCTGAAGTATTTACCGCTCAACAACTAAGACATGATTAGAAAGAAATTGTTATACACATTATACATTATTCTTTTTCTATAAAATTCGGTAAAATCTGAAGTATTATAATAATTACAATATTACTATACGTTGATTTATTACATCATCTTTTACAAAAATTTTATATAATTATTATAAATTAAATTAGATATATATAATTTTAATTGAATACATAAAAATGAATATCAAATTATGTGTGAAAAGATAACGTGAGCATACAATAATATTGTGACTTTTATTCAAAAAGTTCATGAAAAAAAACATAGTTTAATAAAATAATTAATTAAGTGAAAAATAAATGCTAATTTCAAGATTTTGTATAATTTAAGATTTTGATAGTTTCCAAAATTGGTAGAAATAAAATCCAACCATCCTAAAATTAATGACAATTTTTTTTTTTTTTTGCAATTTTCCTTTTGTCCTTTCACACAATTATGATTTTCTTCCATTAATTTGCCTCTCTAAAATCTCATAGTGAACTCTGGAGAGAATATTAGAGTATTGTTCAAACTTCAGTGCAGAAAAACAAAAGGCAAGTAATTGAGTCCTTCCAACATCCATTGTTTCACATGTTTTGTTTTTCCTCAGTTCTCGCTCATATTTAAAGAGAGAAAACAAATTTGATTTGAGCTTGTGAGTTCATGGTCCATGTATATGAGCTCAAATTAAATATTTTTAAATTAAATTATTTATGATAATTAAAATTTTTTAAAAAAATTTAAAGCATTACTCTTTGCAATATTGCACCAAGAAATATTGCAAATGGAATTTGTGATACATAATCAAAAATATATAGGCATACATGAGTATAATATAATATGTAAATATTATATTGTAAAATTATGTCTTTATCTCTCCAAAAAGATTAAAAAAAAAAAAAAAAAGAAGGATCCATATCTCATCCTAATTAGTCTAGGTTTGACTCATTTAAAGTGAAAGGTACACTTTAGAAGGTAAGGTGCACAATTATCTCTGTTAATGAAAAGAAAAAACAAGGATCAAAATTTAATAAATAATTTTTTTTTAAAAAAGTAATTTTTAAATTTATAATTATTTATTCTCTTATTTTTTTAATCAATAGTAATAATTATACACTTTATTCTTTAAAATGCATTTTATACTTTAAAAGAACTATATTTAAACCGGTCACGATAAGATTTTAGTCCCCGTGTTTAATATTAATGTCGTTTGCACCGAATGCTATGGAGTACTGAAATACTACAGTACCGTGGAAGGATCTATCGTACTAGACAAATATTCAAAAATTTTATTAATTTTTATGAAAATTTAATATAAAAATTATTAAAATTAATTCTTTTTATATAAAATTCAATTTTAGATACAAAATTATAATTTCATCATTTGAAATTATATTCAAATTTTTTAAAAAAATTTGTTTTATATAAAAATTATATTGTTCAATAAAAAATTACAAAAATTATAAATTGTTTTCATATAACTGATAAGAACAAGTATCAATATGAATTTTTTGGAGTACATTCCAAATCATATTCCTTAATTGTACTAAAGTAACAATAATTAAGTTTTATCTCGTTATATTTAACAAATTATATAAGGTTGGCTATATTTGGTCATTTAACTCTATTATACTCTATTAAAAACTATATCTTAATAAAACATTAAAGATAAGCTTGGTTCTGATATAACATATTTTAAATTTTTTTAAATAAAATTATTATTAATAACAAAAACTGATCATGCACTTGTTGGAATTCCATGTGCTTGTGATTTCAACAATAATTATTTCAATATCAAAAGGTTCAGCATGAGACCATTTTTCTTCTGGAAATTTAAGACATTTTTTAACTGACAAATGCATTAGGGCATGTTCTTCAAAAGAACTATAGCATTATTCTGTTTGCACTATTTTAGTGAAAGAACCTTCTTAAGTGAATTATCTTGTTCCACTCCAAAGAAATTGTCTCTCTATCTAATGGAAAGAACTCATTCATGAAAATAAATCACAAACTATCAAATCCACAACCATATTAAATCAATCTTGAACCATTTATGTAATCATAAATCAAAGCAAATTCCACAATTTCATTAAATCAAGATATATCAAGTTTGTTGAGCAGATCAAATATCATCCTCAATCCACTATTGTCAATGAGGCTATCTTAATCTGGACTTGACCCCAAAAAAAAAAAAATTCATAATCAGCACCAAAGGGGGGCAAGAGACACAACATGAAGCACACTTGATCAATTTCAATATGAAACTACACTCAGAAAGTGCACTGAATGACAACCTCCGACATACTGCACATAAATGCAGTGTGGTAGGCGGAAGATCTCAAATTCACCTGTAAGAATCAGGTCGCTTTCGCTTGGTCTGAACAATGGCTTCAATATTCTCCACCACGGAAGGAGTCAGCAATGGAATTACCTCTTTTGAGTTAACTAGTTTAATTGAATATGTCATGAGGGTTGGGGAATGTTAGGCATGTTACAGAAACAAACAGATTATGCGATATGTAGGCAGAGACCTGATTTAACGGAATATGTATATGTCATATGAAAATTTTCAGAACAGCCATATCCTTACAAGTAAAAATCCAAATATTAAAATTCATGATAGCAAGAGCCTCATACTTATTGTTAAGTTTAATCATCAAGAACTGAAAAAAAAGCTTAAAACATTTTGATTTCAATAAATTCTCTTTGGAGGCGGTTCCTTCCAGAACAGTGCTTCTGACCAACCCTTGACACCCTTTTACCCATTTTCTTCAAATTAATTGTAAAGTTAGGAATCTATGACGATTGATGATGACATGATGATTTACGTTTCTCCAGGCATAGCAAAGGTCATGACTCATACCTTAGATGAGTGACTTTATATACTGTCAAGCACTAAGTTGGGCCATGACTGGTGTGTACACGTTGCGACAGACCTTGCCACAAGACTTGAACTATTCTTCTAGAATTATGCTATTATTAAATAACACAGTCAAGGACTGAATCAAACAGCAGGTTATCTGTTAAAGCAGACTTAAGAAACTCATGTGTATATATATATATATATATTGCAAAACATCCGTACCAACTTCGACAGAGTCTCCTCTAAGCACGAGACACTTTCCAGGGTGATATACCCTTCAAAAATAATCTGTAACAGCCAGAATTTCATGACCTAACATTACACAAAGAGGAAGAAAAAGAAAATTGGCTGCTATTTACAACACAAAACTCATGCATAGCAGCCCAATTGCCAAAATGTATTTCCAAGCCTTTTGACTTCGGTCTCCTTTGGTCATCAAGCTGCTTGGCCGTGTCCAGCTGAAGGATAGGCTGATGGGGTGGCTGCAACTTGTGGTTCAGTTAAAAAAAAAAAAAAAAATTACAAAGAAAGAATAGTAAGTTTTATCAAAATCTCAGTGAGTGGGTCGATTGTTCCTAAACTATCTCCAATAACAGCATCACAGCAAGTAAAATTCCCACCTTAGGCAACACTGGTCATCATATATATATATATATATATATATATATCCACATAAGGAGCTGCAATATCATAGTTCTCAGTATCTAGTCTTATATCTACCAATCGTATCCCTCATTATATAACATAGCTGGGAGTTTATTAGGTCCACAACACTCACATTCCCAACATGGAGATTTCTGATGACACAAAATATTCATTTCATATCCTTTTAAAGGGTAGTTACCTCTGTTCGTAGTTTCTAAGTATGCAACCTACTTACAAAACAAGATACAATAACCATATTATCTCATAAACATTAATCTTCCACAAGGAATCAGGTAGAATATTTCCCCACAACAAGCTACATATACTAAATTATTTTGGAACGTAGATAATAATTTCATTTAGTTACCATACAAACATCTACACATACAATGAGATATAAGGACTGCCACTTAGGGATTCCTCAAGCATCTTCCCACAATTAGGTGGTCCACTTCTTGTCATTCCCCATAACTCTTTATCCCTCCATCATATTATTCTCGCCTATATCACTCCAACATTTTAATGACCATAATGATATTTATCAATTTTATTCATTGGTAAGTTGCTTGAGCAATCCATAAGGAGGTCACATTTTATTCAATCATACACACACATATATCACACACATGAATAAGAAAATGAAGTAGAGTCATTAAATGCCAAACATCTATACGGTTTCCTTTTCTTCTTATTCAGCTATTTGGTTTTTCTTTAACTCCCTTTGAAGGGCATGAGCACAAGTGGCTGTCTCATTAGCCCTTGCTTTAATTTTTCATTCTAAAATTAATGAACCTAAGACTCGCTTTCCATCTTTGAATATGAGGACTTTTGAAGGAAAGGAGTCCTCGGTTCCCAACTTAATTCAGTCCCCTGATCCCCCATACAAACAGGCATTTACTTCACTGCTATATAGCCTCTAATACCCCTATCACACAACTTAAGTTCTAGGCAAAAATGTTCTCTCCATTTTCCTTATAAACTTACTCTTCTCTAACTCTATTTTAGTAGACCATTCCCTAATACCTCACTTATTCCTTGACTTTAATTATAGGCCCTACAACAGGAATGAACATCAACACATGCATTTTCTCTCCTAACCTGTATGGCGGGACTTCTACCCAATACCAGTCTCAATAGTCTTATTCTAACAGTCAGCATACAAAAAAAGGAATATCCTAGCAGGTCCTAAAATATTACCAGCCTTAACCCTAGCTATCCTATACCCAATCAACACACTATAGCTGGAAAAAGAAAATTTTCTCACTCACCTCATGTGATTGTGATGCTAATTGGAAGCTGAGTCTTCTGGCCAAATTGCTGCATCCCTTCAGCTATTTTTCATCCCAGAATTGCAGCAAATTAGCTTACCACAACATGAATTTCTCAAGTATGAGATTGGCTCACTGCAACACTTGACCATTCACCAAAAATCATTCACAGCTCTACAATTGAAGCTCAAAGTTCTAATACTTTATAATCACTAAAATAGAAAACTCAACTACTAGAACAATTTAACCAATTGATTTCCATGAAGCCAACTACATGCCGTCCAAAACAGGGAACCAAAGGGTAGTAGAAACAAAAAAATACAGGCTGGTTTTTCTTGTAATTCTCAGTGGTCTTTGCAGCCAAAAGAATGGAGCAGCAATTTGCTGGAGGCAAGGCAGCCAGAAACTCTCGACCATTCCTCTAAGGCATGAACAGGCTAGACGATCGGGAAAGAGAAATTGGGTGCTGCTCGTTTGTTACTCACTTGAGTAGAGGACTTAAGCAAAACTATGTCATTTTGCCCTGCCAAAGTGCAGAAGGCTGAAGCTTGACTCAACACTCTGTCCTCACACCACAGCAGCCCACTAAGTTCTCCCTTGACTAAGCCCTATATAATCTTATAAAAAGGATATGACACCAAGATCAATAAATAACCCCCTTCCTACACTCTCCTATAGTTTGTAGTTAAACTAATAAATTACATCATCGGTCACCATATTGTATTGCTACTCATATATATTATTTTTGTTATATCATCATTATTAAGTATTTTTTTTTAATTAAAACCCACATCCCATAAATTTATTCCTATGGCTATCACTATGAATTCTTCCCCCTAAAAAAATTTGTTCCCGAATATTTCGGCTTATTGAAAGAAAAGGTAAAATTGTTTGAAATAGAAAGATTACTCCTAACAGATTAGTTTATTAAGAGGAGACGCATAACAAGGTTAATTGAAAGATGGGGGTATCTGTCCTTCATAAGTACTTCTGGTTCCCATGTTAACTCTTGGTTGTCCCTCAAACTTTTCCATAAGGGTATTCCTTAAAGCGAAGTTCTCGAATTTGTTGATCCACTATTAAGTGAGACATTTATCCAATTCAATCAGTACTTGGGAAAGGATATGAGAGGGATTTGATACATACTTTTTTAACATAAAAACATGAAATATTGGATGCATCCCTTCAATCTCCCTAGGCAACTCTAGTTTATAGGCCACAACTCCAATTCTCTTTACAATCGGAATTGCACAAATGAAATGGGGACTTAGTTTTCCCTTTGTGCTAAATCTTATTATACCCTTCATGGGAGAAATTTTCAAAAAAAAAACTTGATCCCTTGGGTGGAATAGTAAGTCTCACCTTCTTTTATCCGCATAGGACTTCTAACAGCTTTGACCAACTACTAACTTCTCTCAGATACATTTCACCTTTTCAATTACATCATTCACCAAGTCTAGACCCAAAAACTTGTCCTCACCTGATTTAAACCACCCTATGGGTGACCAACACTTCCTCTTGTATAAAGCTTCAAAAAGAGCCATCTGTATTGAAGTATGATAGCTGTTATTGCCTCCACCAATAGTAAATATCGCTCCCAGCTGCCTTCGAACTCTAGGATGCATGCACAAAGCATGTCCTCCAGTACTTGTATTATTCTTTCCAATTGACTGCCTGTTTAAGGGTGAAATGCAGTGCTGAAGTGGAGATGTGACCCAGTTCTTCTTGAAATGATCTCCAGAACTAAGCGGTAAATTGTGTATCTCGATAAGATATAACTGACAAGGGAATTCCATGAAGCGATATATCCTGATCCATATACAATTGAGCATATTGGGAAGCTGAAAAGGTGGTTTTAGTAGGAAGAAAGTGTGTACTCTTTGTTAATTGGTCGATGACTACCCAAATGTAGTCATACCCCTTTAGCATTTTTTGAAGGCCAATAAGAAAATCCATAGTAATTTGCTTCTATTTCCATTCCAGTATGTTCAGATTTTGATGTAATCTAACTAGCTACTGATGTTTAACTTTTACCTGTTGACAAGTGAGACAACGGGCAACAAAATTTGCTGCATTTTGCTTTATGCCATCCTACCAATATCCTATTTTCAAATCATGATATATTTTATTACTGCCCGAGTGCATGGTATAAGTGGAATACTGAGCAATATACATGAGCTGTTGCCTTGGTCCATCCATTTCAGTGCCCATACTCGACCTTGATAAGTCAAAACTCTTTGCATAGATATTGCTAAAACTGAATCATGCTCCTTCTCTAGTCTCTCCTTAAGTTTAACGTAGGTTGGATCTTGAGTTTGAGTTGACAGGATTTCGTAAATCAAAGGTATTTGGACTTGTACCTGTGCCATAGGAATACCGAGTTCTGCTACTTTTAAATGAATTTCATACTCCCCCAATTGTAGTACTTCTTGCTCTTGCTCCAAATGTCATCTTTCAATGCTTATGTGTGCAAGGCTACAAATGGACTTTCAGCTCAATGTGTCTGCTACTACATTTGTCTTACCTAGGTGATAAAGAATAGAATAGTCATAATCTTTTACTAATTCCATCAAGCACCATTGCCTCAAATTCAGATCCCTTTGCTCAAAAGTATACTTCAAACTTTTGTGCTTGGTGTAAATTTCACATGCTTCACCATATAGGTAATGGCACCAGATTTTCAAAGCAAAGACTACTGCAACCATTTCCGAATGGTGGGTAGGATAATTTAGTTCATGCTATTTAAGTTGTCAAGACACATAAGCAATAACGCTTCCTTGTTGCATAAGGAAACATCCTAAACCAAATTTGGAGGCATCACAATAAACTGTATATCCTCCACCATTAGTGGGTAGGGCTAAAATGGGAGTAGAGGTGAGATGTTGCTTAAGATGTCAAAAACTCTCTTCACATTGATTTGCCCACTCAAACTTATGGTTCTTCTGAGTCAACCTAGTCAATGGTACAGAAATTTGGGAAAAATCCTTCACGAAGCGACGATAATAGCCAGCCAACCCCAAAAAGCTTTTTCAACCAAAAAAGCTTCTTACTTAAGTCACTATAGCTAGCCTAGGCCAATTTTTCACTGCCTCAATCTTCTTAGGATCCACACTAATACCTTCTCTAGAGACCACATGCCCTAGAAAAGTCACACTAGAAAGCCAAAATTCACATTTAGTGAGTTTTGCATACAACGGATGCTCTAGAAGCGTTTGCAAAATGGCTTTAAGATGTTGATCATGATCTTGTTCATTTTGGGAGTACACTAGAATTTCATCAATAATGACAATCACAGAGTGATCCAAGAAGGGTAAAAAAAATTTCTATTCATTAAATCTATGAAAGTTGCAGCATTGGTTAGTCCAAAAGATATCACAAGAAATTCATAGTGACCATACCGAGTACAAAAGGCTATTTTTGGAACATCTTGCTGTCGAATTCATAATTGGTGGTATCCCAAATGCAAATCAATTTGAAAAACAATGAGTAGCTTGGAGCTGCTCAAACAAGTCATCTATTTGAGGTAGGGGTATTTGTTTCTCACAATAACTCGATTCTATTGTCTATAATCAATACACAGTCTCAAGATCCCATCTTTCTTCTTCACAAATAACACAGGAACTCCCTAAGGTGAGGTGGTTGGTTATATGAAAGCTTTATCTACCAACTTCTATAGTTGTATTTTTAACTCTTTCAATTCTTCTGATGTTGAGTGGTATAGGTTCAATGCTAGGATTAGTTTCAATACAGAATTCAATCTCTCGCCCAGGTGGCATACACAATAGTTGCTCTAGAAAAACACTTGGAAAATCACAAACCATGAGAATATCCGCTAGCCTTAATTTAGGTTTAGCTGTGTCTCTTACATATGCCAGAAATGTCTCACACACTTTTGTAATAATCTTTCCTGCACATAAGGTGGAGATGAGCTGGGAGGAAATTCCATTCTGATCCCCTTGAAATACTAATGGGTGAATGTTTAGCATTTTATTATGACAATCCTCACATAGATATTAAGTTGACAACCAATCCATACCCAAAATAATGCCCAAATCACACGTCTAAAATAATTAAGTCAATGGGTAAGACTACCCCGTGAATGTCAATTTTACCATATGAGATGACCTCATAAGCAACAAACGTTTTTCCCAAAGAAGTATATACCAATAACTAGAAATCCAATGGCACATGAGGTTAATCAATTTTTGCTACCAAACTAGGGGATATAAAAAAATGGGTCTCACCCAGGTCAAACAACACACAAGATTGAATAGAATGGACTAAGAGGGTACTTGTAACAACTACATTTGATGCTTGGGCTTTATTTCCAGTCAAAGCAAAAACTCACTGTAGATCCTTGCCTGCTTCCTTACCTCAGGTAAGAAAATCCCTCCTTATTTGTCCCCACGAGCAAATATATGGAGTGGAAGTTGGGGGATTACTCTTGAAAGCCATTGACATACTCCCCTGTGAAGCTGGAAAATTTAGATAGCTTTTCACTCGGTGGTCCACTTGTCCCCAACCAAGACATGCACCCATCTCCTATCTGCACACCCCCGTATGCAACTTACCATAAGTCCCACATGGATTTAGTGTTTTGGCTCACATTGAGGTGGAAATAGGGGCCGAAATCCTCCCATAGGCTGATAGCTTAAACGTGTTACACTTGCAGATCCCCTCAATTGTTCATTATATCTAGTAGACCTTGATGGAGGAAACAAACCATGCCTTATAAGAGAAGGCCCACTAGGAAAAAAATATGGTTGTCCCTTCAGTTCTCCACTAGGCCCATCATATCTAACTCTTGTTCCTGGATCCCCATTCGTCACTCTCTTCCTTGCCCTTTTTGTCATCCTCACCTCTAGTTCTATAGCCTGGCTAAACACATCTGCGTAAGTGGCTCCTTTCGTCACTCATATAACTTTAAAATAGACATCATTTAACCCATCCACAAATCTCTAGGCCCTCATTATTTTGGTAAGGACAAGGTCTTTAGCAAACTAGGACAAGTGTAGAAATTTGGCGGCATATTCGGCACTATCATTCTTTCTTATTTGAGCGTTATAAAGTCTTGTAGTTTCCCATATCTTTCGCTCTCCATAAAAATTGTTGGAAGAAGGCTATTTGAAAACCATCCCAAAGTATCTAGGGGCCCTCTTACTTGTTTTTGATTCTCCGATGACTAGTACCAATCAACTGCTAAACCATTAAGTTGAAACCTAACCATTCTTGCTGCTAGCTCTTCTGGACATTCCAACACATGCCATGATCTCTCAATTTGCTCCATAAATAATTGGGGATCCACTTGGGACCCCACTCTTGCATACTGCAGAGTTTAAGTTTTTGAAATTCTTGCAAATAATTTTTGAGATTGACTTGTGATGGTTCTGATAATGGTGATGGAGACACAAGTGCTTAATTGGGTTAGAGTTACTGCCTCTACAACTTTTGGGCAGTTAGCTCATTCACCATCTCATTTATAGCTCTTGTAAGGTTCCTAGCTTACATGGGAGCTTTAGAAGTGGAGGAGGCAACTTCCTCCCAGGTAGATTTATTTTGACTTCTTCATGCACCTTCCTACCTTGGTTTCATGATATTTCTTAGCCCCTTATAGGAGGTGACGGGGATATCTCTTGCAAAACCTGATCAGACACCTTAGCATTTTGGCATCCTAATCGAGCCACCAACCTAGCCCTGGGAGGCATCACTCTTCTTCTTTCCTTCCTTCTTCTTCTTCATTGTTTTTATCCTATAAGTTAAAGAACAACTTATTAAATATCAATTAAAATTTCACTTAGTGCCTAAACTCAATGTCTACGGAGACCGATGATGTCTACGGGAATGCCTAACACAAATTTTGGTATGTTCACACCTCTTTGGCAATTAGAGACCCATGTACACCCTAAACCAAACTCTAATACCAACTTATCAAGCCCCAAGTTGGGCCTTGAACGATGTGCTCACATTGCCACAAACCGTGCAATAAGACTTAAACTATTCTTTTAGAACTCTACTATTATTAAATAACAGAACCAAGGCCTAAATCAAACAACATGCTCTTTATGAAAGAAGACTTGAGAAACTCATAAATATAGAGATATATATATATTGTGCAAAACATCTGTATAAATTCCAATAAAGTCTCTTCTAAACACCAGACACTTTCTAGGGTGATATACCCCTCAAAAGAATCTGAAACAGCCAGAATTTCATGACCTAACATTTTTTCAAAATGATTTATATCACCTTTACACAACAAGGAAGAAAAAGAAAATAGGATGCTATTTACAACACAAAACGCATGCATAGCAGCCCAACTGCCAAAATGTATTTCCAAGCCTTTTGACATTGGTCTCCTTTGGTCATTAAGCTGTCTAGCCTTGCTTACCTAAAGGATGGGCTGACGAGGCAGTTGTAACCTATGGTTCTATAAAAAAAAAAATTACAAGAGGAAGAATAGTGAGTTTTATTAAAAACTTAGTGAGTGAGTCAATTGTTCCTAAACCATCCCTAACAACAGCATCGTAGCTCGTAAAATTTCCCACCATAGGTAGCACTGGTTATCATATATATATACATATCCACATAAGGAGATGAAATATCACAATTCTCAGTATCTAGTCTCATACCTACCAATCATATTCCTTATTATATAATAATAGCTGGGAGTTTATCAAGCCCATAACACTCACTTACATTTCCAACATGGAGATTTCTAATGACACAAAATATTCATTTCATATCCTTTTAAAGGGTAGTTACCTTGTTCCTAGTTTCTAACTCTGGATATGCGGCCTACTTACAAAGCAAGATATAGCAATCATATTATCTCATAAATGTTAACCTTCCACTAGGAATCAGGCGGAATTTTTCCCCATAAAAAAATACATATGCTAAATTATTTTGGAAATTATATAACAATTTCATTTAGTTACCGTACAAACATCTACACATACAATGAGATACGCAGATTGCCACTTAGGGATTCCTCAAGCATCTTACCATAATTAGCCAGTCCATTTCTTGTCATTCCCTACCACTCCTTATCCTTCCATCATATTGTTCTCCCCCATATGACTCCAACATGTTAGTGATCGTAATGGTAGTTACTAATTTCATTCATTTGTAAGTTGCTTGAGCAATCTATAAGGAGGTCACATTTTATTCAATCATACACATACACGCATTTCACACACATCAATAAGAAAATGAAGTAGAGTCATTAAATGGCAAAGATCTCTGCGATTTCCTTTTCTTCTTATTTAGTTGTTTGGTTTTTCTTTAACTCCCCTTGAAGGGTATGAGCAAAAGTGGCTATCTCACAAGCCCTTACTTGCATTTTCCTTTCTAAAATTAATGAACCTAAGACTCAGTTTCCATCTTTGAAGATGAGCACTCTTGCAGGCAAGTAGTCCTCGGTTCCCAACTTAATTCAGACCCCTCATCCCCTACACAGACAGGTATTTACTTCACTATTACACAGCCTATAATACCCCTATCACACAACTTAAAGTCTAGGAAAAATGTTCTCCCTATCTTCCTTTTAAACTTACTCTTCTCCGAATCTATTTCAATAGACCATTTCCTAATAAATCACTCATTCCCTTACTTTAATTGCAGGCCTTACAACAGGGATGAACATCGACACATACATTTTCTGTCCTACCTGTACGGTGGGACTCTCAACTTCCTATCTTTTTTTTTTTTTAATTCTACCTGATGCCAATCTCAACAATCTTATTCTAATAGCCATCATACCAGAAAAGAAATATTCTAGCAGGTCCTGATATATTACCAACCTGCATCCCAACTATACTATACCCAGTCAACACACCATAGCTGAAAAAAAAAATTTTCCTACTCACCTCAAGTGAGGCTAATTGCAGGCTAAATCTTCTAGCCCAATTGTTGCATCCCTTGAGCTATTTTTCACCCTATAATTATAGCAAATCAGCTAAGCACAGCATAAATTTCTCATGTACGAGATTGGCTCACTGTAACACATAACCATTCACTAAAAATCATTCACGGCTCTACAATTCATGCTCGAAGTTAAGTTCTAATACTTCGGAATCACTAAAATAGAAAACTCACCTACTAGAACAATTTAAACAGTTGATTTCCACAAAGTCTTTAGGCCAACTACTCGCTGCGCAGAATAGGGAACGAAAAGGGTAGCAAAAACAAGGAATAGAGGCTTTTTCTTTTTATTGGTATTTGTAACTCTCGGTGGTCTTTGCGACAAAGAATAATGGAGCTGCAATTTGCTGGAGGCAAGATAGCCAAAAACTCTCGACCCGGCTGGGCTATCAAGAAGGAGAAATTGGGGTGCTGCTCGTTTGTTACTCATTTGAGCATAGGACTTAAGCAAAACTACGTCGTTTTTCCTTGCCAAAGTGCAGAAGGCTAAAGCCTAACTCGGCACTCTTTCCTCACACCGCAGCAGCCCACTAGGTCTTCCTCCCTGACTAAGCCCTGTGTGCTCTTTCAAAAAGAAAATGACACCTACACTCTTCTATAGTTTGTAGTTAAACTAATAAATTACCTCATCGGTCACCATATTTTACTGCTACTCATATATATTATTTTTTTGTTTATATTGTCATTATTAAGTTTTAATTCTTGAAGATAGGAGGAAATATTTCCAACTGATTATTTTTTCTTGAAATGTACAAATTTTTTGTTCTTTGGTCTTAGTAGGAAAAATCATTTTTGTTGTTTGATATTGAAAAGAAAGGTATACATTTTAGGAGCTAAAAGTGAATATAACATGGCAATCCTTAGACCGTCTGCAGTGAGGATTGCTTAAGGAGTTGCTTAACTTAAGCAATCCACGTTAAGCAATTTTTACCACTGTGAAAGAGTTATAAAAATACAACTCAGCCACTCAATTGCTTATTAAGCAACTGAAGCTTAATGATAAAAAGGATTAAAAAAATCAAACTCAGTTACAGAACTCTTCCCATTCTTTCAATCGGACTAAAATATCTCGTTGAATGCCCTCCCTTTTATGCCCGAGCGAAGATTGATTTGAAGCCTTCCCAACCCAAATCTGAAGCTTCAAGAACTGCGCGACGGGGAAGAGATGAGTTTGCGCGTTGAGCTGGGGAACGTGGTTCATTCATCGTCCTGGTCCGATTGTGCAGCAGAGCATTCGTCCTGGTCCGATTGTGCAGCGGAGCGTTCGTCTTGGTCCGATTGTGCAGCAGAGCGTTCGTCCTGGTTCGTTCGTCCTCCTAGTCCGATCCGATGGGTGCTGCAGCAGAGTGTTCGTTCGTTCGTTGTCGTCTTGGTTCGTCTTGCAGCAGAGCGTTTGATGGATGCTTCTGAATCCGATGGGTTGAAGGTGGATTTTCAAAAATCCAGTGTGTTGAAGATGGATGCTTCTGAATCTGCTGGGTTGAAGGTGGATTTCCGAAAATCCAGTGGGTTGAAGATGGAATTTGTGTGATTTCTGTTGGCAATTTTGAAATTTTGTTTT
>JANHAO010007399.1:0-20205 GCA_026873985.1 Saraca asoca
CACCTCAAACAGAGTCAGTTTTCAACAGCACCACCAGCCTCCATAAAAGAATTACCAAAACTACCAGTTTGAAGGAGACCAGCCATCTTGAACTGCTTGGGACATCATAACCTGACTTGCACAGCCAAACAACAAAAAATAATAAAAATGCAGAACCAGAACCACCCAGTCATACAGAATTGCCAGCAAACATCACCTATGACCAGAAACTGGCATCGAAGGTCTCCATGCCACCTACACACAATCACTCATCGGTTGCTCAAAAGGACCAAGAACAGAGAGAACGTGGCTGCCCTTTAGTACCACCGGAGTTTCACCGGACTCTGTTGGACCTCCATAACATTGCTGGATGCCGACCACCACCTTCTTTAGACGCAAATCACCACGCTAATCTTTGGATAAAGAAAGACCAGAAGCAAGAAGGGAATTGAAAACAAAAAACAGGGACAAGGGGAAAAATGAAAGGGAACTAATAAGGAAGCGATGAACAAAGTTTTTTTTTTTTTTTCTCTTTCACTAAAACTCAATCAACAATAACAATAAAAAAATAAATAAACCTGAAAATCTACTAGAATAACAACTCAATTCTCCCCCTTTTTCTTTCCTTCATGAAATCAAATAACTCAATAACAAAAAGAATAAAATTAAATCTAAATTCTACAGCAGTAGTTTAACCTCGTTGAGATTGCCGGAAGCGGTATAACTCATAGAGCCTCAAGGCAAATGATATTGCCGCTCTGATACTGTGTTAAGAGGGAGAAAGAGAGAAGATATTATTATGAAACTGTGCTTTACAATGAGCAAGTATGTGTATTTATAATGAAGATGCGTATCAGAGATAGAGTTCTAATAGAGCTCTAATAGGTCTAGACTTGTCATTTATTCTAACCTACATAGGCTTATCACTTATCCTAAATAGACTTATCACTTTAACTAACCTATTCATTAACATTTTCATAGTGTTAACTAGATATGCTTTTTTAGATATACTAACACACAAATAAACAAGATCTCCATTTAATTTCAAACATAAGAAAGGAAGTTCATAACTCAATAATAAAAGATATGTACTGTCAAGTATCTGATATTGACACGTGTCGGACATAAGTACGGTACTAGTACACAATGAAAAATGAAGTAAGGGTGCTTCATAACATTTCGCCAATTAAAATCCCTCGCTTTTTCTCCATCCCTATTTTTGTATCTATATAAGCACTAATTTTATCCATTTTAATTGTATTATATTGATGCCCCATTTTTGCATTTCTCTAAAGCATAGGTAGTAAATTCAATGAATTTAAGTTTGATAATGTTTATTGGCTTGGTCAGACAAAAGACTTCTGGAGGGAGGCACAAATCCTTTCAAATCTTCATCATCCAAATGTTGTTGCATTTTATGGAGTAGTACCAGATGGGACTGGAGGAACCCTTGCAACTGTAACTGAATTTATGGTTAATGGTTCCCTTAGGCATGTCCTAATCAAGAAGGATAGGTATCCTGACATTTTTCCTTTTCTTTATATTGTTTTTCAAGATTCATTTATAAGTGTATTGAATCTCAAATTCTATGTGCAGATTACTTGATCGTCGTAAGAAGCTAATAATCGCCATGGATGCAGCTTTTGGGATGGAATACTTGCATTCAAAAAATATTGTTCATTTTGATTTGAAGTGTGATAATCTGCTTGTCAATCTGAGGGATCCACAACGACCCATATGCAAGGTAAGAAATCTAAATTCAAATTTCATTTGATTTGTTATTTCAGGCAGGATAGAGATCAAATGTGAAAAACCTTGTGAACTCCATAAATTGTATGCTTCCATTTTTTTAAAAAAAAAAAAGCAATGAAACATTTTTGGGGACAAAAGGGCTAGTATATCAAATTAAATATTAATTTCCTTCTACTGTTGCATGTGGTATCTATTTTGAACCTTATATAATATCTCATTATTAAAGAATATTTATCTAATATATAATTTTTAAATATTTTAAAATAAATGAAATTCATTTGTTATTTTTTTAAATTTTTGCCCCCCACTCCGCAACAATGCTCTGAATAATGGCTCCATCCCTGTCTACAGTCAAGATATTAGTTGACTATTTTCAGGGCATTATATTTGTTGGGGTTTTATGAAAATAGCTTGCCTATATTACTAATGTTTTGACTCTTGGCTTCATATGTTTTCTTTTCAAGGTTGGAGATTTTGGATTATCAAGAATCAAACATAATACCTTGGTATCTGGGGGTGTCCGAGGAACTCTTCCATGGATGGCACCAGAGTTATTGAATGGTAGCAGCAATAGAGTTTCTGAGAAGGTTAGTGAGACAATTTATATACAGTTTCGCAATGCAAGGAACCAAATGAATCTTCTGGCTAGCATTTAGTTTGTGGAATGACTTTGACAGGTTGATGTTTTCTCGTTTGGCATTTCAATGTGGGAGATACTGACTGGTGAAGAACCTTATGCAGATATGCATTGTGGTGCCATTATTGGTAAGTTTTGTCATTGATATTTTTCTGACGCCCCTAAAATTTCATCCATTTGATAAACTTTTTCCAAAACAAATGGAAGAGCTCTACCTCCAATGAAAATAAAACGACTAGACCAAAGAAGGGATTTTATTGGAAGGAAAGGACTACAAAGAGAAAATTTAGGCAATTGCATACATTTCTGCATCATTTGGTGCATCTGTGAACAGTTATTTGTGACACATTAATGTAAAATCTGTGCTTCGTTTGAGGGCATGCTGGCGCTGGGTTCTTTTTTTCTTTCCCGCGAAAACATGTATTATGGAAATGTAGTTTGCATCATTGTTGTTTGTTCTAAAAGGAGCTCCACTTTGGTTAGATGACAAAAGAAAACAAACTAAGCAGCCATTTGAAGATCAATCATACCCCTTGAGATATCTTAGTCTTATTCTGGACTTTTAGACACTAAGTTACTGATCAAGTGTATCTGTTTAAGGTTTTTAAGGATTCATTAGAGCCTTTATTTTTTGAATTGGGTGTTGAAGCTGAAGAGTAAAACATGTACAAAGAATAAGGATACTTTATAATCTTACAGCCTCCTGAGAACCTAATTTCAGTGGAGTCTGAACACTAGAAGAAACTGGCATCAGATAAAAAGCTGATCATCTTTATATTTTCTCTGAGCTGGAAACTACCCTCTATACTGTGGTCTTTTCAGTTTGTTGGAAATTTGAAAAAGCTTAATTTCAGTGGTCATCTTGGTATTCTCTTATGCTATGATAGTGGTGGGCAGTAGTAGGTTACATCTTGGGATGGTTGAGTACTTGCTGCTGCAGTTAATGATGGCAATAATTATTAGCAAATGAACTAGGGATCATGCCAAAGATTAGGGTTTTTCTTTACTTCTTAATAATCTATCCCTTTGTTGAGAAAACAAGTAGGGTTTAGAGGGGAATTAGAGGAGCTAGAGAGAATTGGAGAGAAAACTGATATATTATAAAATCAATAAGACAGCTGAATTATATAAGACTTAACCCCAGCGCTTTATTTATATAAGCTCCTACCCTTAACTTTGTTTGCACTACAAGTAAGCTCATAATATAACCTAATTACTAATATTACTTTCTAATACTCCCTCTTAAGTTGAAGCTTACAAAACTTAGCTTGTTACATAAATTTTAACTGTAAAAAAAATAAATGCAATAAAAATAACTATAAAGAAAACGTGAATTTTAAACTACACGAACGACTTGTAACAAACACATAAATGCAATAAAAATAACTAAAGAAAACTTGAACTTCAAATTCCACCAATGGCTTGCAACAAACACAACATGCAAATAACCCCCTGAACCAAAAACATCATAAACCCCAAAAACATCATAACATTAAAATCTCGATAGATACAACTCTTAAAAGTGTTTAGCCAACTATCCTTGGTTGCTCCCTCAACTTTCTTCCAGTTGTTCTCCATAGCACAAACGACAGAAGTTCTACAAGTCTTCTATTAGCATCTCCTAAGCTATTCCCTCAACTTCCTAGCGGGTCCTCAAAATCACCAACACCTATGGTTATAATTACACCAAAACCACCAAAACTACCATAAAACGTGTTGCTCCTAGGTTGTGTTCATTACAGCCAACTTCAAGACATCAAAATAAGAAATGCACTTGAATAAACATAACTCAAGAACCAATCCACTGCGGAGCAACCAAAACTAGTGGTGCAAACTACTTCATATAGAGTATAATCTCACTAAATTAGATTTGTGCAAATACAAGTCACGCCAAACAGTGCTCTAAATCACATAAAGGCACCAAAATTCGCTAAGCAGTGCTCCAAATCACATGTAGACACCAAAAATCACAAGTCGCCAACTTTTTCAAATCACATGAAGATACCAAAATTCGCCTCACAATGCTCTAAATCATATGAAGACACCAAAATTCGTCACACTGTGCTCCAAACAAAAATAAATCTTTATTTATACGAAAACTACGAAAGCAATTCAACCTTTGTTGAGGTTGCTAGAAGCGATATAATCTACTAGGCCTCAAGGCAAATGATATCGATATGATACCATGCTTAGAAAATAATTAGGATTTAGAGGGGCAGAAGTAGAGAAATTAGAGAGAAAATTGATATATTATAATAGAATAAGACAGCTGTCCCTTAGCTTTGGATGCACTACAAATAAGCCCATAATATAACCTAATAACTTAATTATTAATATTACTTTCTAACACCCTTTAATGCCACTGTCAAAATACTGATAATTTTCTAGCTTACATTATCTAGTTTCTTCCATTTTATGACATGATTTTAGGGGGAATTGTCAAGAACACTCTTCGACCACCTATTCCAGAACGTTGTGATCCTGAATGGAGGAAGCTGATGGAGCAGTGTTGGTCACCTGACCCCGAAAGCAGACCATCATTTACTGAGATAACTGGCCGATTACGATCTATGTCTATGGCATTTCAGGCAAAGGGACATAATCAGACACGCTAAATGAGACTTAGTGCAGCTTCAGGAAACTAAGCCATATTTCTGTACATTTGTTTGAATCGCTTGTGAGCAGCAATTTTCTAGTATCAAGAAATCAACACTGCAACTCTGGTTCAGGTTGAAGCTGAGATTGACATGAATACTTGGAGGGCGAACGCCGTGCTTGCCTTTTGTTTTTCTGTCTGTTAGCAATGATATCTTCATTTGTATATTCTCTCTCTTTATAAAAAAAAATGATGAGCTTGAGATGATGCCATCAGTTGGTTGTACTCGTCAATTTTTCACTTGGTTTGTGGTGAGAATTCTGTCAGTAGATAAGAGCAATGTGGGAAAAGAGAAAAACAAATATGTTTTTAGTGTAAATATACAGAGTAAAAGTGCTTGTAAGTAGATTTCTTTTTGACAATCCAGTTATAAGTTCCAAAAAAAAAAATCTGCGTCAGGTTTTTTTGAGATAAGAATGTAAGTTCGTCAACGTTAGCATATATTTTCACCTTTTTTTTTTCCCTTTTCCCTCTAAATATATAATGAAAGTATATATCTTCACTTTTCTGCCAAGTATGTCCCAACATGATGCATATAGACAGGACCCCAACCTCGTGTGTTGACGCCTGACGGTCACAACCGAACGTCAAGGGTGCGAGATAAACTCAACAAAAAAAAAAAAATGGCGGCAAAACTCAACAACATCTGAAGCAAATTCCGAAATTTACAGGTAAACTGAGCACGCTGATTGTTTGCCTTTATCTGGGTTTATTGTAAGCATTATTGCCTCTACATTTGATCTTGGACTCCTTGGACAGGAAGGGTGTTGTAAACCTTTTAGGATAAGGTTTTTTTAATTGGAGTCAAACATAAACCAAACAAGGCACAGAACTCGGCATGAGGATATTCAGAATATACAAAAGAATCAGAGGCTTGATTCCTCTACAACTCATTGTTCTTAAAACCCAAACAATCTGTTGCATCTTGACCATACGAGGGGCCTTCATAAGCTTGCCGTCAACAAGAGGAGCTCTAACGTTGCAGTTGTAGGGTGTGTGTGTGTGTGTGTGTGATGAAGCCAACAATAGTAATTTTAATTAATCCAACCCGTGGCATCAAGTCCCCCAGTGAAAATATTCTTTCTATATTTTAATTTTTTTTCATAAAAAAAAGCGTATATAACTAAAAAAAAAATGAAAATATTTCACTGCCATAGTTCAAACTGTCAAAATGATTGGGGAAAAATCAATATAGGCATGCAGATGATTTGGACCTCACTTTTTTTTGTTAGAGGAATTGAAATACGCTCAATTTTTTATAGTGTGAATTACTATCAACTTCAAAGAGAAAAATGCAAACTCATTGGCACGACTACTCACCTAGAAAAATTGACCATTCCACAATACCATCATTTCTTCAATTCCATCACTAACAAAACATTGGTAGCTTAAAATGACAATACACAGAATGCTCAAAAGTAGTTCAAACTTCGAAGTTGAATTAATATACAAGATTAACAGATGTGTAGACTCCACTATGGTGATATAGTCAATAATAAATTCAGACATCGTACTTCAGTTCAGATTAAATACATATCCATAACTTATAATGTAAACCAAACAAAAAGTTTCATGATAGGCTGCCAGCAATGCAGAAATAACGTTTCACTGAAAAAATACAAGTCTGCAAAAATCAAGCATATTGTAGAATTTAAGATAGAATTTTGTGAGCAGTGAGTAGTGGAAAAGGATACTTTGTCTTTTTCACTACTCTAAAGATTATACTTTCAATTACCAACAATCCAATGCTTTGAAAGCTAATATCAGGATAAAAAAATAGTCATAATAACTTAGCTGTATCATTGATCAACAGACATTGAAGAATAATTTCAATTGAATTACAATAAAAATTTGAAAGGAAAAATCAAAAGCTTACCCCCCTTTTTCTGGTACACCAAGTAATCATTATCACCACTAGAAATTAGGATTTTTAGCCAGACTCTCACCCAATCCAATCACTTGAGCTAAGCCAAGGAGGCTTAAATCTTACCCTACCACCCCATAGCAGATCGGTGAGAAGCTAAAGCTTCTGTGCTGACATCCACAGCCCAAATCACAAAACTGGGTTAGTAATGCACTGAGGTGTTGCCAGGCGTAAGGAAATTACCAGTAGTCCATACAAGAACACGAACCATGCTCGAAATGGTGAAAGCGCTTCCTGTCCCGGATAGTTATACTGCGGTTGTATATTTTTGAGATAAGTTTCATTGAGGAGTGACAATCTTCACAAATGCGCAGATTTTTAACAATCTGAATGGGTGTCTTTGGGGCTGTACTAATCAGGGCAAAGGCAACAGCGATCTTCTCGCTGTGGTAGTGTAGTGCGCTTTCTTTCTGTATCTCATCCATCTTAAGCAACACTTGTGTAGTATCAGGTCTATAACCATCCAAATTCAACTTGTTTGAAATTTCCTCTAACATCAAGTTGATCTCTTTGGCTCTAGGATGGGAATCATCTTCAACAAGAAACTCGTGAACCACTCCATCAATCTCAATCCAGCTACATCCAGGGTCTTTCCTTACATCCAATTCCTTCATCATCAACCTCACCTCTGCAACAGCATCCCAATCTCCAGATGAGGCATACATATTTGAGAGAGTCACATATGACCCACTATCATGAGGAGCCAAATGCATTAAAACCTTAGCTGCACGCCTGCCAATTTCATTATTTTTATGCATCTTACAAGCACCAAGCAATGCCTTCCATACAACATCATCTGATTTTATGGGCATGCTCAATATAAGCTCTTCAGCCTCTTTCAGAAAGCCAGCTCGACCTAAGAGATCAACCATGCAGCCATAGTGTTCTATCCTAGGTTCTATGCCAACCACATTAACCATGTGATTAAAATATGATCGGCCCTCGTCTACTGAACCGGCATGACTACAAGCACTCAAGATTCCTATGTATGTAACATCACTAGGTTTTACTCCACTTCTTTCCATCCTTGTAAACATATTGAGTGCATCATTGGCTCTACCCTGCATAGCCAAGCCACCAATTATAGCATTCCAAGTTATAACATTATTTTTAGGGAGGCTCTCGAAGACTTGAATTGCCTTCTCAATGCTGCCACACTTGGAATACATATCAACTAAAGCAGAGCCAAGAACATCATCAATCTTAATCTTCTTCTTCTCCGCATACAAATGAACCCATTTACCCAATTCCAATGCTCCCAGACGGGAAATTGCTGGCAGCACACTGACCAAGGTCACACGGTTTGGGGCCAAATCTCCCATCTGCATTATATGAAACATTTCTACTGCCTCCATAAAAAGGCCATTCTGTGCATACCCAGATATCATCACATTCCATGAAACCACAGTTCTCTGAGGCAATTCATCGAACAGCTTTCTAGCAGTCTTAAGGTTGCCAAATCTTACATACCCATCAATCATCACATTCCACATAACCACATTACCCTCCTGCCTCCTCTTATCTCTCATCTTTCCCTTCAAATCTTCAACCCCAACAACATTCCTATAAAACAAAACATGGGCATCCTCCATATTCCCGCACATTACATACATCCTCAGCAAATTGCTCACGACAAACTCATCACCATCCATTCCCAACTTAACAACTAAACCATGAACTTGTTTTCCTTCTCCCAATTTGGCCACTCTAGAGCAGGCTTTTAAGACAGAAGGAAAAGTAAACTGATTAGGTTCTACCAAGCCTTCAGAAAGCATTTGGCAGAACATCAACAACGCCTCTAATGGCCTATGGTCACTTTCAGCAAGTGCTCTGATCATAGTGTTGTAAGCAAAGCAATCGGGTTCACGCAAGTGGCAGAAAACCGAAAGTGCATAGTCGGAATCACGAAAATCTGAGAGAGCATAGAGCCTGAGGAGCTCTGTGGCCACAATGGGATCATGGGATTTTGTTGTTTTGATGAGAAAGGCATGAACTTGATTCAATTCTCGTATGGTTTTGCACTCTCTGATTTGTGGGATGCGGAAGGATGGATCAGAAGCTGCAATATTGGGTTTGACATTGAAGATGGTATTGTTCATTAGTTAGCATAAAACTTGGAATTTATGCCTATTTCCCCATTTGGTTGATAGTTGACAAGATATAACTCGGGTTGATACAGGATGTTGTCTCCTTCAAGATCATCTTTTGCTAACCCAAAATCAGTGAGTTTGCATTGTAATCTGGAAATAATAAATCAACAGATTGTGACTCTAATAATCAATGAAAATGATTGTAATGGAACTTTAGAAAAGTGCATAGAAGATTCATAAGCTGTAATGGAACTTACAAAATCTAGTAAGATGTTTGAACTTTCGAAATTCCTATATGAGTCGTTTCCCTCCTCATGAAGAAAGCTAGACACTTAGCAGCTCCAAGAGCAATTTTCATCCTTGTTGGCCAAGGTAGAGAAACCAGTACCCTGCAATTCCAAAAGTTATACCTTATTCTTTTCAATCCTATAATTTTACGCAGAAGAAGAGAAAGAAAGAAATCATGTCTATTATAATTACAAATAAAAGCCATTCAATCAGCATAAAAATCTTACAGACTCACAACAATGACATGGCTCCAAGCATAATTAACCAGCCCAGCCCAGTAGCTGCACAAAAATGAGTTTTACTGCACGTATGAGTAAAATAAACACTCATTTTCTCTCACAAACTGTTAATCATTGCACGCTTAGCAAGCTCTTTAAAACTAACAACTATTCTGATTCTACTTGTTATACAAATAAATGCACATGTCCACAAATTAAGTGTTTTTATCTTCTTCAAAAATTCAAGTTGTAGATTATTAAAAGTAAAATTATATTATGAATATTATTAAATAATTCTTTTTAATAATATAATTAAAATAACAATAATACTTTGACATACCCGGAGATTTTACAAATTTTTATGAAATTTCAATATATAACTTACAATTTTTATACAAAATCTTGTAATTTTTTCACATTACAATTTTATTCAAATTTTATGTATAATAAATATATAAAAAAATAACAACTTCATCAACCAAGATTGCACAAAAAAAAATATATTGTTTTTTATATTAAAGCCATAACTTTTCATGAAAAAGTTACTAAAAAATATAAAAGCCTTTCATATAGTCTCAAGAGTACACACTGATAAGAATTTTTTTTATACATACTAAAACATAATCCTTACAATACAATTTTTGAGAGATAACTGATCATACATGAAAAGTTTAACATTGGAATAACATTTAAAAAATGCTCAAAAAATACACAAACCATTAAATAGTGTAATCTTGTACTAAAAAATGTGTATTAATTCAAGTATGAGTAGTATAATGACATATAAACTTTATAACATTGAAGAAAAGATATCTCATAGGCTCCAAAATTGTTAATAGTTAAAGAAAATGAATTATCAAAAAATTGTGAGGGGTCCAGATAGAAAGTGAAACTGCATTTGATCTTAAATTTTATAAATAATATACAAGGCTAGACCGCATTGTGGGAGGTCAGGGCCACCTATGGTTCCCCTTGAATCCATCCTTGAATGAGAAAGGGTTAAAATTGGATTCAAAAACAACCCTAGTGGAAGTATTATGATGTTGGGATTTAGTTCCTCTAAAGTGCAAAAATACTTTAGAGGATAAAGTGAATCATTAAAATTTAGAGGATAAAGTGAATCATTAAAACTGTTATTAAGAAAATCAAAGGAGTGAATAATTACAGATTTAAAAATTACTTTTTCAATTGTTTGTTATTTATTAAATTCTAAATCATTAATTTTCTTATCAACAACTAAAATGATTCTATTGGCTAAATCCATGATATTGTAATGATCCAAACCATATATTTATCTTTGTTTTTTTTTTCTTATGCTTTGTTTGAAATTAATTTTTCTAAAATTGAATTCATTTTATTCCGATAGAAATGGTTTCAATTAATTTACAAATAAATTTTGTTACTTGGAAACTATGTAAAATATAATGAATTCAATTCATTTTCAAATGAATATTTGTTTGAAAGATATTGTAAAATGTATAGAATATAATAAAAAGAAGATTTAAATAGTATCATGACAAATAAAATGTTAGAATGCAGGTAAAGTTTTTCATGTAATATATGTTTTATGTTAAATAAAATGAATTCTAATGAAATTTTTGTTAAAATTAATAGATCTTATAATGACACAAATGTCATTAACACAAAAATTGTAAATGAAATGAAATCTTCTTTTAACTTAAACCCAAATGCCATTTAAAATGAAATTCATATGAAAATGAAGTTTACATTTGTTTTGATGGAAAATATATTCGGAAGAAAAAATCAAATTTGTTTGTGTTTTTAGTTATAAAATATTAAGATAACATAAAATGTTCTATTTGTTCAAAATTTGTGTGGAAAGTGCGATGGTAAACAACATCTACAATTTTAAAAAGAAAGTTATTTTTTCCACTATTATAGGACCATACATTATTCTATGAATGATAAGGAATATAAATGATAAAAAAATCCTTTATTTATATACAAGTAAATGAGATGAGATTTTTTATGAAAAATATCTTTCGATAAAATTAAAATAAAATTTTATTTTTAACTACTCCAAACAGGGGATAAAAGAGGATTCCCATCCTATTAAAACGTCAAAGCAGTAGCAAATATTAAATATATACTTTCGATGCAACTACAGCAATTTCATGGCAAGATGTATATTAACAATCATTCTCAATGACCGAAATCAGCACAACGCCTCTCATATATTCATTCTATCTGTACATCAAGCAAATTTTCAGTAAGAAAAGGAAAGAGTCCGCCTAATTTTTCTCACCTCTTCACTCCATGCTTGTGCTTTCAAATTGAACAACTTGTGGCAGTTGAAGAACGGCAGCACCCAATGTCGCTTTTGACAAGAAGTTTTGAAGGGTCAAGACTACAATTCTAACAAACAACACGAGAATCAGTAGGAGATCATCTTTTCATAAAATTTACATAGACATATGTTAAATCAATATAACACATTTAAAAAGCTTATGAGCAAGTTTCATTGTCACTCAGACCAAATATCAAACATTTGAGGGACAATACATAAAAACAGAATCAACAACAGCAGAAGGTGGTGTGTGTGTGTGTGCGTGCGTGTGTATTATATTACAAATTTTTATTCATCAATTAAATATAGAAACAAAAAGTTAAAAAAGGCAAAATCTATTAGAAATTTACACTCACCAAGTATCATTGAATAGAAAAGAAAAAGGCAGAGGTTGGAGAGATAGTGACGAGAAGCAGAGAGAAGAAAGTATGGGGAGAGTGTGAAAGTTTGGGTTTGAAAGGGGTAGGTAGATATGAATAGTTCTGTGGATGATACGAGGGCAATTTTGGAACAGGATAACCATTTTCCGTTTTCACATATTTTCTCACCGGAGTTTTAGTCGAAAATGAAATTGTGGGACTTACGGCACTTCTTGTTCTAAGCTGGTTTTTTATCTTTATTTTGTTCTTAGCATCCAAATAAGTAAAAATTGATTTTCCGTCCTCATTTTCTTTTCACACGTTTTCTTTCCACATCTTTTCCAGATATCCAAACACAGTTAGCCGATTTTCTTCCAGCAATGTTTTTTTTTTTCTTCCAAACAAGAGCTGCCACAAGACTCACCACTAGCAGCCACTAGCGGTGTCGCCGCCGTCAGCCTCGTCTATACCATACATTCTTTCTACACCGTTCTCTCTCCTTCTCGCTTCCAACATCCTTTCCAATCCCATCAGAAAGTTCTGTGAGCAAAGTTACCTCCTTTCATAAAATCTGAACAGATCCATAAAATTGAGGTATGTATTTCTTTCTTATGTTGGATTAGTTTCTTAGTTATATTTATTTATCTGTAAAGTAGAAAGTTAATGGGCAATGAGTCATTTTAAGTCCGTTCTGTTGCTTTCTTTTCTTCTTTCATGTCACCCATTTGCTGTTTATTGCCCCATCCATGGCTAAGGGGAGTAAGCCAGAAATTACCTTTCTTCCATAGCATAGCCACCAAACGTCCCTTTTCATTCTTTGGCTGTCTTCTTCTTCATAGTTGTTTATCTGCTTAAAACTTAGTAGTTTTCTTTTCTCTGGCTTTTTTCTAATCACTGCATCTCTGTCAAGGGCAGGCGATTTCAATTCAATTCAATCCAATAGTAGTTTGGCAAACTGGTCAGATAAGGTTTTTTTTTTTTTTTTTTTCCTGTGTTCTGTTTTAGGAAAACATTTTAAATGTTTTAGTAATTGGATTGCAGCGGATTCATTCTCTGCTTATATCATCATCAATTGTTTTAGGCATTTGAGCTCTGTTTCTAAGCAGAGGGGGAAAAAAACACAGAAAGCAACTGTTTTTAAAATTCATATTATGTATTTATACTGCAAATTAAAATTCCTCCAGCTCTTCCAACATTGATTTGAGGCAAATTAAAAAATGTCTTCAATATTCCTTATTTAATCGAAATAGATTACTATATAAATCATTTGTTATTATTGCATCGTTTATGCTCTGCTTCTGCATAACAGAGTAACAGTACTATTTTTGCAGTTATTGTGTAAGAAGCTCTTTGAAGTAACACAAATATAGTGCTGAGCTCTTGCATTGACTTGGTAAGCATTTGGCTGGCCAGTCAGACGTTACAAATATCATATGATGGCATAGCAACATTGATGACTATGAAAAGAAAAAATAATTGCCAGCGAAGTCATTTAGCCGCCTCAAATTTTAAATGACTCCAAATACAACAACCTTTGTCTGTTGTTTGCTGGGAAACCTACTAAAGTGAAGGCAATCTCCGACTTTAGTGCACGTTTGGATTTTGGAGGCATCAATGAGAAAAAGTGTGGAGCTCACTGATCCCAGTTTCACTTCGTTTTAATTTCATAAGGTAACTGCTAGTACCATTTCATCTGAAGCTGTGATCTTGGCTAGGTTAAGAGTTAAAGTCAACAAAAAGGCTTGTATAGGAGTTTGGTTCGTAACTATGGCGATGCATATTGATGCTGTTTTTATCCCTCTATGCTAAATTAAAGCACTTCTGGAGCTTTCATTTGAGTTTTCCTAGTTCTGAATGCTATGATCAAAATTAATGATGGGATTTTGTTATTGCACTTCAGGATTACTGGGCCTTTGAATCAAGTAAAATTAAGCTTCAGGTTTTGCTTGGCTGGTAAGTTTTATGTGATTGTATGAGAATTGTTTCTTCTCTGTACATTTGGGATGAGTCGTGCTTTACTTCCTAAACATGTAGCTGCTGTTGTAAAATATCAAAAGGATCCCCTTAAAGCACTTGAGATGTTTAATGCTGTTAAAAATGAAGATGGATTCAAGCACACATTATTAACTTATAGATGCATAATTGAAAAGCTTGGTTTTCATGGGGAATTTGACAAAATGGAGAATCTGATTTCAGAGATGAGACTGAATATTGATAACTGCTTATTGGAGGGAGTGTATATTGAAGCTATGAGGAATTACGGTAGGAAAGGGAAGATTCAGGAAGCTGTTAACACATTTGAGCAGATGGACTTCTACAACTGTGAGCCATCTGTTCAGTCATATAATGTGATTATGAATATACTTGTTGAGTATGGGTATTTCAACCAAGCCCACAAGTTATACATGAGAATGAGAGATAAAAGGATTGCTCCTGATGTGTACACCTACACAATAAGGATAAAATCCTTTTGTAGGACAAGCAAACCTTATGCTGCTCAGAGATTGCTTAATAACATGCCTTCTCAGGGATGTGATTCTAATGCAGTGGCATATTGCACTGTCATTGCTGGATTTTATGAATGCAATCATCAAGTTGAGGCATATCAATTGTTTGATGAAATGCTTGGACGATGTATATGTCCTGACATTGTCACATTTAATAAGCTCATTCATACACTTTGCAAGAAGGGCCATGTACAAGAAAGTGAGAAACTTCTCAACAAGGTATTGAAAAGAGGGATATGTCCAAATTTGTTCACATTCAATATTTTCATTCAAGGGCTTTGTAGAAAAGGTGCTGTTGACAAGGCTGTTAGATTATTGGATAGTATGTCAAAGGAGGGCCTAACTCCTGATGTTGTCACCTATAACATACTAATCTGTGGATTGTGTAGAAACTCTAGGGTTGTAGAAGCTGAGAGCTATTTGTGTAAAATGGTTAATGAAGGGTTCAAGCCTGATGAATTCACCTATAATAGTATCATTGATGGATATTGCAAGATGGGAATGATACAAAATGCAAATAAGGTTTTGAAAGATGCAATCTTTAAGGGGATTGTGCCTGATGAATTCACTTATTGTTCATTAATTAATGGTTTATGCCAGGATGGTGACATAGACCATGCCATGGCCATCTTTAAGGATGCAGTGGGAGAAGGTGTAAAGCCTAGTATTATTGTTTACAATACCTTGATCAAAGGGCTATCTCAGCAGGGTCTTATTTTGCCAGCCCTACGATTGATGAATGAGATGTCAGAAAATGGTTGCCACCCAAATATATGGACTTTTAATTTAGTTATAAATGGTTTGTGCAAGATGGGTTTTCTGTCTGATGCCAATAAACTCGTGAATGATGCTATTGCCAGAGGGTGCCTTCCAGACATATTCACCTTTAATACTTTGATTGATGGTTACTGTAAAAAGTTGAAGTTAGATCAAGCAATTGAGATCGTAGATCGAATGTGGAGTCAAGGTGTGACTCCTGATGTGATCACATATAACACTTTGTTGGATGGGCTCTGCAAGGCTACAAAATATGAAGAAGTAATAGAGACTTTCAAAGCAATGATGGAGAAGGAATGTGTTCCTAACCTAATTACATACAACATAATCTTAGAAAGCCTTTGCAAAGCTAAGAAAGTTAATGAAGCTCTGAATTTGCTTGAGGAAATGAAAATCAAGGGTTTGACTCCTGATGTAATTAGTTTTGGCACGTTGATCGGTGGGTTCTGCAAGATTGGAGATCTTGATGGGGCTTATGCGTTATTTGGAAGGATGGAAAAGGAATATGGAGTTTGTCAGACAACAGCAACTTGTAATATCATAATTAATGCATTTTGTGAGAAGCTTAATATCAATATGGCAGAAAAGCTCTTCTCTGATATGAATAAAAATGGCTGTAATCCAGACAGCTACACTTACCGGGTTATGATTGATGGTTTCTGTAAAACTGGAAAAATAACTTGCGGATACAATCTTCTGTTGGAAAAAATTGGAAAGGGGTTTATTCCATCACTGACAACGTTTGGACGGGTTTTGAATTGTTTGTGTGTGAAGCATATGATTTCTGAGGCAGTTGGTATCATACATCTTATGGTACAAAAGGACATAGTCCCAGAGATTGTGAATACAATTTTTGAAGGTGATAAAAGGAAGGTAGCAGCACCAAAGATTGTTGTAGAAAATTTGCTGAAAAAGGGCCATATTACTTATCATGCCTATGAACTACTGTATGATGGCATTAGAGATAAAAAGATGTTCAAGAAAAGACTCTCGTCTATGAACTCTCGCAATTTAGGAGTAAGATCATCAGATGTTGGTTAGAAAATAATGTCATTGACAAGCATATTTTTAGAGTTGAAGTTGAACTTAGTGAGAACTAATGGCATGCCTTCTTTGTTTATTTAGTACCTGCAATTTGCTCATGAAGTACTCATCTTGCAGACGTGAGTACACATTCCACTTAGAAAAATAACAAATTTAACATATAGAAGTTACTGTTGGATTCACAAAACTAGCAAATACAATTGTTTGAAACCAATAATAAAACAAGAGGAAGCAAAATAAAAATGGAAAAAAAAATTCACTAAAAATAATTTTTTATTTTAATATAATCTTAAATATTCTTTTAATCATACATCCTAAAATATTACATATCCTTATGCATAAGAAGAACGTATTAATTTCTGACAATGTACCTGATATTATTTTAAAATTTTTTCTTCTTTAATATTTTAAATTTAAATTTAAAATATTATATGTGTTAAATGACTTACTACTTCATCTTAAAATAACTCTCATCTTCAAAGTATCTTAAATAATGGAAGGCTTCCTACGTGGGAGGCACTTCCTATCCCCATATAGGTGTTTTTTTTATTTTATTTTATAAATTGATCAACGTGATATTATCTTGAGTTGTAATTTAAAAAAAAAATAGTTGTAATTTAATAGGAAAAATTTGTAAGCATTGTTTTGATTATCATCTGATCGATTCAATAGTTAATCGTTATATTTTTTTTATTCAAATTAATCCAAAAAATTGATTTAACAATCGAATTGGTTTGAATTAGCAAAAATTAAAAAAAAAATTGATTAGATTTTTTTTATTGAGTTAGTCCAACAAACTTGTATATAACTAAAAATTAAGTAAAAAAGAATAAATTTAACATTTAATTGATTAAAAGTTGATTAATTTACTTAATATTTTCTAGTTTTATATTTTTTTTATATAAAATATGAGCTCATATTTATAGTATGTATTACCTATTATTTAATTTGATGATAAATTTATATAAACCTATATTTATGACATTATCTATTTGATCATAAAACTGATTAATTTACTTAATTTTTTCTAGTTTTATATTTTTTATATAAAATATGAGCTCATATTTATAGTATGTATTATCTATTATTTAATTTTACGATAAATTTATATAAACCTATATTTATGGCATTATCTGATTTGATCATGAATTTAATTGGTTCAATCAATCGAATTATAACCTAATAATTTTTTCAGTTCATGACTAGTTTTTAAAACATTGCTCATAAGTATTTATGAATTGCAGCAAGGAATATCAGGCATACAATTTGTGGTGTTGTTGTTTGATGTAATTTTTTATTAAAAAAATCATAAGATTTTGTGAAAAATTTACGGCAACAAATGAATTCATTGTAATTGATAAATAGTTATAATAAAAAATATTTTATTTATGTCGTGGAAACAATATCCACTATTATAAAAAGAAAATTATTTTTTCCATTATCACGATACCATGTATTATTTTATTATTCACAATATATATATTAATGACAAATGTTGCATATATGCAAAATTTTTATAAGCAGTTGCAATATGCATTAATTATATAACAATCTAGGACAATATTTTGCACTTCAAATTCTATATTAAAAAAAAAAAAAAACTAATGAGTGTTATGTGATGGCTTTACCGTCCATTAAACTTGTTCAAGTATAATATTCTTTAATTCACTTGTAAAATTAATGTTAAAAGTTGCAACATACATTGAAAATATGGCACTGATATGTAAGTTTTTTTTTTTTTTTGGGATGAAAAAATATAGTTGCAATAGTAATAGCAAATGTTGCACAACCACTATGCAATAGTTCAAAAAACTAAGTAACTTTATTGTTAAAATATGCATGTACAAAAATAGACACAGAAGAGTTGCAAGATGTATTGATTTTGGAACAAAATTTAGTGAATTACTTGCAAGTTCAATTTTTTTTTTAAATTAAGTTTTTATTCCTTGTTTTAATTTATAATTTTGTCATTATATTTTTTTTTCTTATAATTAGATTCTTAGAAGTTTTTTTTTTAATTAGCTTCCTATTATAATTAATTTAGAGATTTTCATTTGCAAATATTTAATATGATAAGCGCTTATCAATTTATGTAGTTATATGATAACATTGAAATGAAGAAAATAGACCCAATTACAAATTATTAAGAGTCAAGAATAATAATTTCAATAATTCATATTTTATATTTTAATAGATTTGATTTTATTGTATCTATCTGAATATATCCTTTAAATTGTAATAATTTATCATTTTGATGAATAATTCTTTATTATTTTATCATTTGTAACTATGTAAGTTCACAAATGTTAATCATGTTGAATAATTGTAAATAAAAATTTCTAAATTAATAAGGATAGAAAATTAATTACAAATGAAAATAAATTTTTATGATTTAGTTGTAAAGAAAAAAAGAAGTACAGAGATAAATTACAAATTGAAACCTACGGTAGGAAATAAAACTTTAATTTAACCTTTCTTTTCCATTGGATCTTGCCATTTCAACTTGCAACTTCAAATTTTCTTACTTGTCTAGCAAAATTTCTTTGAAGTTGCCATTTTTCTTGATAAAGAAATTTCAACTTTTTTCTTTTAATAATGTAATATTTTATAAAACAGCTGCAAGTAAACTCCACTTATACAATTTTCTTAGTAAAGTAGCAAAAATTTCATATAAAAATTATAATGTTTCATGAACTAGTTGTATATTACATAATTTATATAATAAATTACAAGAAGTTTCATGAATGTAATTGTTTTGATAAATTGAAAAGTTGTAATTTTTCTTAAAGAGTTACAAACTTGCTTTCTTTTATAGAATTTTTCTTTCCAATTTTATAAGAATATTTGCTTATCATACTTGCAAGTCTATTTTTATAGAAAGTTAAGAGTTTTGTAATTGCTGAAAGTTGCAACTCTTTTTAAAGAAGTTGCATTACATTTTAAATAACTAGCAAACCAGATAGTCTTAAACTAGATAGTCTTATTAGAACTATATAGTTTTTAAAAATTGTTGCAATTTTTTCTAAAAAATCTTACAAAATTAATGTAATTAAGTTGCAATATTAGTGTAATAATTTGTGAATTTTTATAGTAAAAATTTACTATCATTTATGTAATATTACATAAAATCCCTTTCAACTATTCATAATGAGTATATAATCCCCTAAATTATAAAAATGTGTAAATGATCTATTTCAGCTTCATAAATCATGCACTTAACTTCTTATGTCAGTTTTTTTATTTACTAAACTTAATAAAATAACTTTTATGCTTTCTTTTTTTTGCTACAGAAATCCAAATATTATTAATCCAAAATGGTATTGGAATTATGAAGAACAAACGTGTCTAAATTAGGAAGAAGCTGAGAAAGACTACCCGAATTACTCCTAATGACATTTGCAGCCTATTTTTGTAGCCTCATGGTCTGTTCCATTGTAGACAGGAGGATATGGGAGCAATTTGACACGTGAAGCAATAGAAAATAACTTCTAGACTAAGGGTCCGTTTGGAAAAACAGTTTAATTAAGAACTTATGTCTATAAGTTTCAATACGCTCTTTTTAATAAGCTTATCCATAAAGTTTATTGAAATAAGCTCAAATGGACTTATTGAAGGGTCATAAGTTATTTTCATAAGTTTAAACAAACACTTAAATTTTTTATCTAA
>JANHAO010007400.1:0-20213 GCA_026873985.1 Saraca asoca
AGTGAGTATAACATACTAAAATATAGAGTTAGTTCAAGATTACTTTTTCTAATTATTTTTTAACATTCAAAACTAGTGCTAATGAAATAGCTCAGGTCAACATAGACGAAGTTGATGGGATATTTGTAATAGGAACTCTACTTGATGTCTTAGTAATGATAGAAGGATGAATTGCATCTGGTACCTGCACTCTACCATAGTAAACATACTTAATAGGAGGAGAAGGCCAAGTTTTAGTGGAAGAGACCTGAGAATTCTGAGGTGTGGAATGCACAAGGAAATGTTCATCAATAAATTTAGAATCTAACACTGAGCAAGACTTAAAAGATTAAAAAATGGAATAAGGTCAAAGAAATTACATCAAAAGAAACAATATAATGATCTAATTCAGGGGAATAACATCGATACCCTTTTTGAGTTCAAGAATATTCAAGAAAGACACATTTCAAATATCGAGGATCTAACTTAGAAATTTGAAGACGATAATCTTGAACAAAATATGTGTAGCCAAAAACATGTGGAGTGAAAGGAAACAATGTTTGAGAAGGAAATAAAAGAGAATAAGGCACCTACCCATCAAGAATCAAAGATAGCATATGATTGATCAAAAAATAAGCTGTAGCAACTGCATCTGCCTATAAACACCTTAGGTGCTTTCATTTGAAATAAGAGAGCATGAGCTACCTTTAATAGGTGATGATTTTTTTTAGCTACTACATTTTTTTGTGGAGTAACTGTACAAGATGACTAATGAATTATATCATACTGTGACAAATAAGAAGAAAATTTTATTGAAAAGTATTCTTTAGCATTATCACTTCGAAAATTACGTATAGGTGTTTGGAATTGATTTTTTATTTTGGCATGAAAGGCATAAAAAATATCAAACAATTTTGATCGATTTTTCATCAAATACAACTAAGTAACTTTTGAATAGTCATCAACAAATGTAACAACATAACGATAACCAAATTTGGAAATAATAGGACAAGGACCCGAAATATCTAAATGTACTAACTCAAAAAGGGATGCAACCCCTTTATTGACTCGTGGAATATAAGACTGATGATATTGTTTAGCAAATTGACATGAATCATAATTTAAAGTAAAAATAGAACTTAAACTAGGATACAATTTCTTTAAAGACGCTAAATAATGATGACCGAAGCGACAATGTAACTGATGTGGAGTAAGGTTAGCAAATGTAGCAATTGGTTGAAGAAATTTTTCATCAAGCATGTACAACCCACCAAATTTGTATCCCTTACCAAAAATCTTCTTCATCAAAGGATCTTGAAAAACACAATAATCAGGGAAAAAGAAAACACCACAATTATAGGTATGTGTTAATTGGCTAACATAAAGTAAATTAAATGGGAACTTGGGAAGACATAAAACATTGGATAAAAAAAATATTAGGTATGTCATTAATGTAGCACTTCCAATAACAGAAGCAGTAGACCTATTAGCTAAAATAACATGAGAGGTAGAGTTTTTAAAAGAAAACAAGATACCTGTATTACCCATCAAATGATCAAAAGCACTGAATTAATAACCTATCTAGTATCGGACTAGAGAGACATATAGTAGGATTACTTGTTTGAACCATAATGACAATGGGCTGGATGGGTGATGATTGCTGAGACACTTGAAATTGAAGATACTGAGCATATTCCTCTTCAGATATGAATATTCCATGAGTAGGCTCAGACTTTGGTGTAAAAGTACTAGTTGTAGTATATGTAAATCGAGGTGATGCATTTTTTAACTTAGGACAATTTCTTTAGATATGACTAGGTTTTTTTCAATAATAATAGATGTGGGCATTATTAGAATTATGCCTCTTCATCTACTACTACATAACCCCCTCTAGTACTGGATTCAATCAAGGAAGATGACTCACTAGGAGTTATAGATTGAGAAGGTACATTTATGACATTTTGAAAAACATGATAAAATGCATTTACTAGTGTGAATGGTTCAGAGCTACTCAAGATTTGTTAACGGACAATGTTAAGTTCAGGGGGTAGAACCATCAGAAAATATAGAGCTCCCAATTGTTCCCGTTGAGTCCGCATCGCCTTAATATCCGTAGTGATAGGAATAAGAGCATTCCACTGTATAAAGAGACGATTAATATTAGAATATATTTATGAAATTTCTTTATCTTTTCCATTAGGTTGAAACAATGATACGTATAAGTTGTATATCTGATGCAAATTATCTTTTCCTGAGTACAACCTTTCGACGAAAGTCCACAAGTCCTTGACTATTTTGTAATGAATAGTACTATTCTTCACTTCACTTGCCAAGGTATTACACAAGAGGCTAAACAAATGTCAATTTTTCACCATCCATTTAACTTTGGCCCTATCTATAGGAGGATCCAAAGTAAGGTGATATGTCTTTTCAATTGCCTCAAAGAAGTATTCGATAGCTCTTTTCCAAGCAAGGCCTTCTGCATCTAATTTTCAATTAGTAATTTTAGCTAATGTTAGGATCAAATCTGAAAAAAAGGTTTTGCATTTTGATTTTTTTTCATCCTTAGAGGTTAGATTTTTGTTTTTGGTACTTATATTACAAATGGTGTCATCCATCGCACATTACTTAACCAAAAAATCAGAAAAAAGCACCAGAATTGTAAAAAAAAAGAAAAACTATAGCAGAACTTTCCAAACTGAAGATCCAACCATACAGAGAAGTGTTCCAGCCATTGGAGAAGTTGTAGGAGGAAATGTGTCACTAAAAAATTCCTCATGCACTACCAGAGTTTTTTGCTTGTGGTCTTCACTTGCCATTTAGAATTGACCCAAGGAAGTCCACTGTCCTCTGATCTACTGTCCTGTCAACCTAGATTTATTTTCCTCTACCTCATGTAGTCCAAAACCCTCCAGATACATCTAAACTCCTATGTATGTGGTTCTAGGTAGATCTAATTTTTTGCCAAAATTGACGACTATCAACCACCACAAATACTATATCCAAATACTAGATACTTACCTTCAAACATGTAATCTGAAAATGGCTACCAGATAGAAACCACTATCACTCACGACATCAAAAGAAAAAAAAAGGAAAAGAAGGAAAAAAAAGGATGAGTTTTGTTTGGTTAGGTTAGAAAGTGAGAAAATATGTAGGGTTTAGAGGGTTTTGATACCATATTAAAAGGGAGAGAGAGAGAGAGAGAAGATATTATGAAGTTGTGCTTAACAATAAGCTAGATATTTGTATTTATATTAAAGATATGTACATGAAATAAAGTCCTAATAGATCTATAATTTATTAATCTACCTAGACTTATCACTTATCTAATCATAGGCTTATCACTTTAATTAAACTATTTACTAACGATACTCATAGCAATCAACTAATTCACCATATATACCTTGAAAGCTACTCAGATACTCATTCACCGAACACCCTTCATTATATTTCATATTTATAAGCTTTTGAATAAAAAAAGTTTTGTTATGTGCATTTTTATGCTTATATAGATTGACCATAATTCATGAGCATCAATCTCAGTAAACACATAATGGAATGCATTACTGTCAATCCACTGTCTGATTAGACCAAAAGTCTTCCTATTTATTTTATTCCAATCTTGATTAGTCTTCTCAGTAGGTTTAATACCTTAAGCCTTAATGAGATTAAACAAATCCCTACAATATAGTAAATTTTCCACTCTAGGCTTTCGATACAAATAATTTGAATAATTTAATTTAATCATTGTACCTCCTAAATTTTCCTCCATTTAATCACACACAGTAAAGCAACAATGAAACTCTTGATACCACTTGTTGAGAAAAAAATAGAATATATCACAGTAAAAAATATTAAATTACCCATATCAACTTTTCCCACCTCGTGCAATTAAATAAATTTAACACAAAATTAACTGTAGAAAAATAAATTAGGAGGCCATCAATTTTTAACGAGAAACACTCTCGATATGAAAGTAAAAACCACAACATCTAATTTAGTAAAATTCTTTTACTAATAAATAATTAATGGGTATATCAACGTATCCCTAAAAATTTTAGGAAACAACATAAATAAAACTTTTCAATAAAATAGGTGGGTAGAAAAATAAATCAAGAGACTATCAATTCTTAACATTGAAAACCTCTCAGTTTGAAAGTAAAAATCATAGAACCTAGTCCATTAAAATTCTTTATTAATAAATAATTAATGTGTACATCCCTGAATAAAACTGTTCACCAAAATAGATGCAATCTTTACACAATAATTCTAATCAATTTTTGTGTAAAATCAACTAGTAGAAAAAGAAAGATTCAAGATAATATATATATTATATTGCCCAAAATGTCAGAAATAACATATTTAAATTTCATACAAATCTGAGTAAGTTTCATGATCAAGCTTTTGACAAGATGGACAAAAATCAGTGCAATCTTTCTTTTTGGCACCTTTTAGCTCATACCTTCTTAATTCCTTTTTTTTTTCTCAACCTTACCCAAGCAAACTAAGCCAATATATACAAAACCTTGTTGCAAAATGATTAAGAATCCTTATTTTTATTAAAATCTCTTTTCCTTTTTTTTTTCATCATTTATCTAAACACAAAGGGCATGTGGGTTCACTTTAAGGAACCCATCAATAAAAAATAAAAGTAATATTAATATGAATACAAATCTTATTATTTTTCTTTCCATAATCCCTATTAAATTAAAAACTATTCTACCTTGAATAGTAGAATAGTTTTTAGTTTAATGTCATAAATAATAATCAATTAAATAATAAAATTGACTAAACTAAAATCTTTGAATAATCAATAATACCAATTAAATTAAAACCTTTGAATAACCAATTATAGATTGTCTATTAATTATTCAAAGATTTTAAAAATGCAAATAAACATTTCTAAAAAGAATCATTAGGGATAAAAAAATTTATTGGACCTATATAAATGCAAACAAACATCTCAAAGTTTAATCATGACATTTGATTATTCAAAATTTTAAAAATGTAAACAAATATCTTTAAAAGGATTTTAAAAATTCAGACAAACATTTCTAAAAAGGATTAAAATAAATTATTAGACTTATAATCCATTTTTTGCCTATAATCACGGATTCATAAATAACAAAAGACAATGCAAAGAGCAACCAATACACTAGAAAAACATAAATATAGAAAACAATGCATCAGTAAAATAAAAACAACACAAGCTAGTTAGGCTAAGGAAACAAAGGAAACGAATCTTGAAACAAAACGCAAGTGAGGAATTTGAGGTCTAAAGATTCACTCCAAAGGGCATAATTCCTCTTTGAGAAAAGAGGTAAGTATTTCAGCTATCTTGTTGGATAAACTTGGAGCAAAGGTAACGAGATTTTGCAACTACAAAGTCAAAGGATCTTCACAAAAGTTAACTTCACCATGAAACCTGGACTTTTTGAAACATTTTGTTTGGAACCAAAGATTCTCCAAACAAATCCTTTAGTTGCTATAGAAAAATCTCTATTTCCTTGCCAAAGCTAGCACTAAACCAAAGCATGAGTTTTCTTTCTCTCCTACAGAGTATTTACAAATAGAAATTCCAAAAAAACACATAAAAAATAAATTGGGAAGGGAAAAAGGAGAAATGACGGAAGGCATAAGTACTATGGTAAAATTGTGGAACGGGAGAGAAGTAGTGAGGAAGGAAGAAAATGAAACAAATTAGAGAGTAGAAAGATTCAAAAATGGAATGGAGGAAAGTGGGACAACTGAAGAGAAGAAGCAAATTGATGGGTAGCAGAGAAAGGATGGGTAATGGAAACAGTGATGGGAGAAGGAGTTGAGACGAACCAATAATTGAAAGGGGGTAAGGTGAGAAAGGTGGAAGGAAAGTTGTTCGGCTTAGTTTTCTTTTTTTTCAACCAGATAAGCTAGGATCCAATAATTTTTTTCTTGTCATGTCAAAATTTTACGAGATTGTTCCAAGGTATTAATGCAAAACGATTGCGTTATTAGATGACGTGGATGCATTTGGCCGAAAACGCCAAAGAACCCATAATTTGACCAAAGGCTAAGAGTGAGGAGAGAATGGCACCCACCTTAGAAAAATAGCATTCCATTTTCACACGTGCTCCAACATACACGGGGTCTGAAGCGTGTACGGTGCCCTATATAAAACACGCACACTCGACTTTGTTCTTCCCAATTCACATCTGCCTGATTCTCAATACACAATCCTGTTCGTCTTCCTTTCTTCTTTCAAGGTAAGCTCAACATGTCAGTCGTCTTCATTTCTCACTCTCCAATATTTCTTCATCATCAACACATGCATTATGCTTACTGCTCCTTCCCCATAATTATTCAAAAACAGACTTCTTTCCACCAAAAGTAGGTTCGGAGACTTTTTTTTCTTAGTTATGGAACCACTCTCTGAAACTTACAAAATTCAGATAAAAAATATTAGATCTTTATACAAGTGACCTATTGATATCACGGAATTGGAAAACATTTAAATCACTTAGATTTCCTTCTTCAAATCTAATATTTTCATCTCACATAGTTTTGTTCCCTTTAAATCTAAGATATTGATCTATTCTTTCGCTCGTAATTTCAGCAAACCATATCTTCAATTTCTACGGGATAAAATTCAGATCCATAATGGAAGTGTCGTCCAACAATTACTTTCCTGAACTCGTAAGCACAGCTAACTGCAAGCTCTTTTTATTTATTTATTTATTTTTAATTGAACTGCAGATTTGTGACAACTAATTATGTAATTGAGATATGACAATTTTAATCTTACTCTACTGCTGTATTTTGTGAAACATTAATTTGACTGACAGGGAATGGAGGATTCTGCTTTCAGTCTTCATGAGTATCAGATGGATTCTTTCGACCAGTTTGATGGGTTTGATTTCCGGTCTCTCTCAGGCTCTGGGGACAGCTATAACTCCTCTTATAATAACTGTCTCGATTCCAAGAGGAAACACAGCTTTCCTTCCAATAATGGCTTCCCTGCTGGAAGTCCTGAATCAGTGGTTACGCCTTCAAGACCGACGAAGCAGATCAAGACCAATAGCTGGAACTCTTGCGCCAGTGAGCAGTACATGCCTCCCAAAGCTTCAGTTTCTTCAGCTTCCCAGCTTATCTCTTTCGAGAATTCAAATTCACAATCAGTCGCTAATTCTCAGCAATTTTACAACCTGGATTATTCATGCCTAGTGAAGCCTAAAACCGAGACTAGCTATAATGAAAACGTTGATTTTGCAGCCTTGATTTCTCAGGGCATCCACGATGACAAAAACTTGCTTAAATATGATAGAGAAACGAACAAGGCCACCGCGATGACTAGAAACCCACTCCAAGCTCAAGATCATGTAATGGCTGAGCGAAAAAGAAGGGAAAAGCTCAGCCAGAGGTTCATAGCTCTATCCGCCGTTGTTCCTGGCCTCAAAAAGGTACCTACTCGAGGTTTCCGTCCTGACCGGCTTCTTTAACTGTTTAACACAAGCTGAAAAGCACCATAACTTGTCTAATTGAAATACATGCAATGATGAGTTTAACCTAGTAGATTCTAGTCAAAATAAATGTCACAGACTTGCAGATATAATAAAATCATTTCTCAACTTCTCCAATCATATCGGATTAAGTTTTTGGGTACGATTGGTATTTAATAGTTATATATGAAGTTTATACATCTTTGCACTTGCAGATGGACAAGGCTTCTGTGCTGGGAGATGCTATCAAGTATGTGAAACAGTTGCAGGAAAGAGTGAAGAATCTGGAGGAGCAACTGGCAAAGAAAACAGTGGATTCAGCAGTTTTTGTGAAGAGATCTGTTGTCTTCACTGATGATGATAGCTCCTCGTCTGATGAAAATTCATACAGCCGCGGCTCCCAACAGCCACTTCCTGAAATTGAAGCAAGAGTTTCCCACAAGGACGTACTCATCAGAGTCCATTGTGAGAAAAACAAAATCTGTGCGGCTACAATACTCAGCGAAATAGAGAAACTCCATCTCACTGTTCAAAGTAGCAGTATTTTGCCCTTTGGAAATACCACTCTTGATATAACTATTGTTGCTCAGGTAAATTTGGCTGTCTGCTTCGTAGATAAACAATTTCCTTGCTCTTTCAGTTTTCTAAAGATTTAGTAGGAGTTATTCCTTAACATTTATATCAAATATACTTTAAAAAATCAGTGCACTATTGAGTGATTATATGATCTTGTGTGCAAAAGCGAATATAATATCGAATATGTGTTTTCTTGCAGATGGACAACGAATACTGCATGACGGCAAAGGATCTCGTGAAAAACCTCAGGCAGGCTTTGAGTCAGTTCATTTGATCGTGCATAACGAGTTCAAGATATATTTGATCTACGTCACAGTACATTGATATTTAGGAATAAGATTTATGTTCAATAATGTTTTTTCATCGCAGTGCAGTCTTTTTCTCTTCTTTTTCCAATCTGGATTGTTCTGGAGTGCTAAAAGACCTGCGAGTTTCTGATCTTCCCATCACAGTTTAAATGGGATTGTTTTGCTGTGGAGTTTCGACAGATTTCTCCTTCTCTTGTTGTTTTTGCGCAGTTGACTGATCGGCTACGTTAACCTACTCACAATTACTCTTTTTCAAACTAGCAGCTGTACTTTTTTTAAGAAGGGGGGATTTTTTAGAGGATTTGACTATTCAAACAGACCTCTTTCTTCCCTCTTTCCCCTTGTGAAAAGAGGCTGGGTTTGAAGAGACTTATTGTTTGTAATTTGTCCATTAGTGTGACTCAATGACAATTTAATGTTTCTAAAATAATATTAATGTTCTTTTATCAATGCTTATCTTGATCTGGACATCACGTTTAAAATACACCAACTTTCGTTTTCAAATTTATTTTTAAATTATTCTCGACAGCTTCCTTACAATCATAAAGGAGTATTCAATGTGATATAGTTTAATTCATAAACTATTAAATATACATACATGAATGTGATATCATCTTGGTTGCGAAGCCAACGTGCGTAAATTAATAAAAGAAATAATTAAGTAACTTTAGGTGACTTTATAAATGGGGGTAGATCATGGGTCCATGTGAGATAATTATAATATCAATTATTCAGTTTTAAATTAAAAAACCACTTAGTCCCACCAGAGATTATGTGATCTGCTTGCTAAGCTTGCAATCATTTAAATATATACACACTTTGTATCTCCTAGAGCAAAGTCTTTTATGTATTTTAATATGATGATATCACTTCCAATCTATACCATTAGTAATAAAGGAATTTCTAATGCCATAATTTAGATTTAAATGTAGTTTATCCAGCCGATAAGTATACTTGTTCATATTGGGCCCCAAGTCTCCATGACTGGATCTTTCAAGATGTGTTGACATCATTAAGCAGGAATGCAAGATATATGTATCTGCGGCTGATTATTAACTACTCGAATATGATGCCATGGTGATAGCGATGGTAATTTTTAATATTTCAAATAAATGTTTTATGCTGCACAATGCACTTGTTTTACGTAACCCAAAAGTAGTTTGTCACAGTTACATATAATCCTAAGTTTTTTATATGGTTCAGGTTTCTAACTCAAATGACATATGATATATTTTAAAAGGTTTTGAGAAATAAGAAATTACTGATTACAGGCCGGATGTGTATTGGAGGTAGGATAAAACATCATATTTGATGACTTGGTAACGAATATTGTGCTTAATTGAATAGTTAATGATAGTATAAGATGAATTTTAACAGTTATTTATAGTTGTTAATAGCTATAAAAAATTGTTAATAACTATTAAAAGACTGGTGACAATTGTGTTTCTAGAATTTTAAGACCAAAGTGAAATCCACAGATAATCTTCTTCAATTAATCAGTTGATTTTATTTTAAGCCTATATAAGATCCACAGATACGCATACATTTATAAGGACTTGTATTATTTCTGATATTAATTAATCATGATAGCAAACTGACTTGAGTGTTAGAAAGATCTCGACAATCATCATCACCTGGCCCTTTCGTGTAGGATTCATTCCTTCGGTTTCAATCATTCACCTTGCTCTGTCATGACATGTTTGGTCTCTAGTCAAGTTTAGGACAAAGTTTTGTTAGGTTTTATCTTCCTCTACACCAGGGATTTGGTTCGAATACTTCTACATGTTAAGTCTAATAAATTGGTTATTCCTACTTTCACACATGTTATGGGTATTTTCTAAAAAGTACGGGTTGGGCCCGTCGAAGTCCAGTAAGAGGTGTAACCAACTAGGAGGAGGCCCAAATTGGAGATCAAAATTATTTAGTGAGAATACCAAGCCACCGCATGCGAGCTGAAGACATTGAGCGACGTTGCAGTAAGGAGTGCAACTCGCGGGGAAGGCCTTCAACTCGTTAGCGAGAGGGTTGTCACTCCAACCGTCCTCGAGGAGAACAACTAAGCGAGTACAACGAGGTCAACTAAAGCCTCCAGCTCGCCCACTAGCACAATGCCAGATCACAAGGTTAGCAAGCCAGACACATGTATGGGGTCCAGTCAACAATCAGGGGCATACATCTCTAATTGATAGATCAACCTCCAAATCGACACATCAACCCCCTGGTAATTCGACAATGATTTGTCCAGCATTAATTGTCCAACACCAAGCATTAAATGGCTAGTGTGGCAAAAATAATCATTCTGTTACTTGTAAAATTACATTTGTAACCCATCCCCTTTCTATAAATAGGAAGAGGTGGTCATTATAATGGGTAAGGAGGAATTTACATGTAAACAATTTGCCGAAATAGAGAGAGAGAGCGCTTTACATAGTAAGAGAGCACTACCATTGTAATCAAACAGAGAAAAATAACTGTTAGTTGATAATCAAATCAGCATGGACATAGGGGACAACTTGGCTTTAGCCGAACCATGATAAAACTCCTAGTATTTGCTGCTCTTCTTCTCTTCCAGTGTCTTTCTTTTCTATTTTCTTTCATATTTAACTTGTAGTCTGAGGTTATAATGGAAACAGATCTATTGACTGGATTTTGGTGTCAACATTTTAGTGCTAGAAGGAAGGCCCCAATTGCACACTCTTCATTTTTTATCCCTGATAAGCTGTTTTAAGTACAATGGTAAGAGGAAAAGCCACCAGGAGTATGAAAATCACTATTGGCCAACCCCAAGATCAGATACAGCAACAGCAGAACATAGTTGCCCCCACAGCAGGTGCCAATACCGGCACAGCCTCCTTTATTCCGCACCAACTCGTAGCTCCCGAAATTGACGAAGCTCAAACTTGGTAATAGCTTTAAGAAGCACTTGACTGATGTCAGAAAGCACTCGAAAACACCATGAAGGAGTTGCCTGATATGGTCAGAGCGTTAGCCCAGGCGCATGCCCAAGGTGCACCTAGACAGGGTGAAGTTGTTGCACCTAGGGTTGGATGTCATCAACCAGGGCCTTAACACGAAGAACAAGGCAGAATCGAATGTTAGCGAGCCGGTTCGCTCCATTCATCTAACTCATGGTTAAGGTCCAAAGTCCACCGAGTTCAAAAGGACAAAGGGGTAATCAACAAGGTGAAAGCTCACTTTGAGACGAGAGCTTGCACAAAACTGATCATGAACAAAAGATAGACCGTGATTCATCCAGCCACAAGCATGAGAAGAGGCATAGAACCTCTAACCGCCATTCTCACAGTAAGTGAGATGAAAGGAGCCAACGAACTACCAGTCATCTGTCTAAGCCCCGAGATCCAATGATCGAAGAACTACTCCAAAGGATGGAACAATTGAAAAAGAAATCTGTATCCCAGCGTAATCAAGAATCCCACGAGGAAAGAACTCCATTCGCCAGTAAAATTGAGACAGAGCCCCTTCCTTGTAGATTTAAGATACCAAACATCCCCTTGTATAATGGGGATAGCGATCCCTACAATCATTTGGATGCTTTTAACGTCTAGATGGACTTGTAAACTTCCAATCCATTGGTGAAGTGCTGAGTCTTCCCCGCCACACTTGAAGAGGTGCCACGAACATGGTTTAGGAGTCTCCTAACTCGTAGCATTAACAGTTGGGAGGAATGCCAAGTGAAGTTCCTTAATTAGTATAGGGCACTAAAGAAGCAACTTGCCCCGTCCAGCCACTTAGTGACGGTCTTTCAGCGGAAAGATGAGTCACTCAAAGATTATATCACCAGGTTCCGACATGAAGTTAGTAATGTAGAAAACCTATCAGATGAGATTGTCCTTTTGGTAATCTCAGTTGGTCATCGAAAAGATGATAAATTATATGAGGACATATACAAGTCCCCCATGAAGACCCTAGGTGAGTTCTATGAATGGGCTATTAAAGAAATCCGATGGGAAGAAATCTTCGATTCAAAGAAACCAAACTGAAAAGAGGAGACGAGCACCTCCAATCGAGACAAGAAAAGAATTGGGGACGAGAACAATAAAGAGGGCCAAATGGGTGGCTTTAAAGGTCAAGCCACGAAAAAGGCTCAGAATGAACAATCTCAACCTCAAGGTTGCTACGATAGCTATACCGTTTTATCGAATATGCTAGACAGGATTTATGTGACAGAAAGGGATAATGAAGATTTTGGCAGGCCTAAGCCACTGAAGGCCCCTATCGAGCGGAGGAATAGCAATAAATTTTATGCCTATCACATTGAAGTTGGGCATAACACCTCAGATTGCTGGGTGCTAAAGGACGCCATAGAGGATCTCATTAAAAGAAGCTGCTTGAGGGACTATGTGATGAGGTCCCCAGGGCAATGACCCCTGCATCCCTAGCAGCATGCGTTGTAGCACCACCAAACTCTAGAGCGTGAAGAGGCACCCTCCATAAGGACCATCTTTACTATATATAGTGGGCCTCACATTACGACACCTTGAACCAATTACATAATTGCTATTTGTAAGCGACGGGCCATGTTTTTCTTGCAAGTCATATGGAATGTGATAGACTCGCCAAGAAGGCTAAGGTAGCCTTAGACAACATCTCATTCATGGAAGAAGTCGCGCAAGGAATTCATTATCCTCATAATGATGCGATTATCATCTGGGCAAAGATTGGCAATGTTGAAGTAAAAAGGATAATGGTTGATACCGTAAGCTCCGTTAATGTGATGTATAAAGGATGCTTTGACCTGATGGGCATAAGCACAAGTCAGTTGTCCCTTAAGCCTCTTTATGGTTTCACGGGAGATGGAATACTCCTAGTGGGACAAATTAGACTCTCGCTCACCCTAGGGGACCTCAACCAGCAAGCGACTGTCATGGCAGACTTCCTGATCATAGATTGCCCTTTAGCCTACAATGTAGTGCTGGGGTGATCCACCATGAATGATCTTGATATGATTACATCAACCAAGATGCTAACTATTAAGTTCCCCACTCTAAATGGAGTTGGATGTGTGCGAGGAGAGTAGCAAGTAGCTCAGCGCTGCTACAAGGATGCGATCATGCTTGGAGTCCAAGGAAAAAAGGTGCATGTGGTGTCTGGGGGAGAATCTTGGGCAATAAGCACAAAGGGAGTTAGCCACGATCTTGACCCTCACAAGGTAGACACTAAATGAACCACTGGACCCATTGAAGAGCTTGAAGATGTGTGAGTTAATGAAGCGGACGAAGAAAGATGCCTTAAGTTGGGGAAGTGCTTACCATCCGATGTGAAAGCGTAACTAATGAAATTTCTCAAGGAAAACTTAGACATCTTCACCTGGAACCATGAAGACATGGTGGGCATTGATCTAAGTGTAATGTCACACAAACTCAATATCAATCCTTGGGTTAAGCTGATTTGCCAAAAGAGAAGGCCGATAACGGCTGAACGTTATGCGGCACTAAAAAAAGAGGTGGATAGGCTCTTGGTGAATAATTTCATTTCAGAAGTGCATTACCACACTTGGGTGGCCAATCCCATCCTCGTGAAGAAAAAGAACAGGAAATGGAGGACTTGTGTCGATTTCACTAACCTTAATAAGGCGTGCCTTAAAGATAGCTTTCCTTTGCCAAGGATTGACCAACTTGTAGATGCAACAATGGGGCATGAACTCCTTAGATTCATGGATGCCTATTTGGGGTATAATCAAATCCCAATGGCTGCGCAAGATGAAAAACATACCTCGTTTATCACTGATCATGGGCTATACTACTATAAAGTTATGCCTTTCGGGCTCAAAAATACAGGGGCTACCTATCAACGATTGGTAAATATGATGTTTCAAGAGCAAATTAGCAAAATAATGGAGGTATACATTGATGATATGTTTGTAAAGTCCAAACAACTCGTCGATCACGTCTATGACTTGGAAAAGATGTTTCAGACCCCAAGGAGGTATTAGATGAAGTTGAACCCACACAAATGTGTGTTCGAAGTTGCCTAAGGCAAATTCGTCAATTTTATGGTCAATAATAGGAGGATGGAAGCGAATTTGAAGAAATTAGAGCATTACTCGACATGCGTTTCCCCACTAGTCCTAAAGATGTTCAAAGTTTGAATGGCCAAATTGTCACACTTGACAAATTCATCTCAAAGGTGACGGATAAATGCATCCCCTTCTTCAATGTCCTGAAAAGGGCGAAGAGGTTTGAATAGACCCCAGAGTGTGAGGTCACCTTTCTAGAGCTCAAATTGTACCTTAGACGAGCTCTGCTCTTGACTAAACCAAAAGAAGGGGAGAAATTAATTGTATACCTAGGGGTATCCTAACATGCCTTAAGCACAACCCTAACACGAGAAGAGGGAGAAGCTTAACTCCTTATTTACTATGTAAGCAAGACACTACTGGATGCCGAAATAAGATACTCATCCATGGAAAAGTTCGTTTACTGCCTGGTCATTGCCTCAAGAAAGCTGCGACCCTACTTCCAAGCCCACAGCATAAGGTTCCTCACATAATTCCCATTGAGATAAGTCTTATAGAGGATGGATGCCTCAGGACACTGCTCAAATGGGCAATCGAGCTCACCTAATTCGATATTGAATATAAGCCTAGATTAGCCATCAAAGGGCAATCACTGGCCGACTTCATTACAGAATTTATGGGACCCATGCAAGAGAAGGTGAAGATTCCTGAGGCCCCGTGGTGGGAATTGTGCATTGGCGGGTCGTCAAGTGACCAAAAGGTTGGAGCAGGAGTGCTTCTTGTTAGTCTGGAAGGGCACAAGGTCTTCTGCACTTTAAGATTTGGCTTCCAAGCCACTAATAATGAAGCTGAGTACGAGGTATGACTTGTAAGATTGTGATTGGCCAAGGAAGTACGAGACCAAAAATTAAAGGTTTTCAGCAACTCACAGCTCATTGTTTATCATGTGAAAGGTGAATACCAAGCTCATGAGTCGAAGATGATAAGCTATCTCCAAAAATTCCACAAGTTATTAAGTTCCTTCCAATAATACGAGGTCAATCAAATACTGCGAGCTCAAAATATGCATGCTGATGCCTTGGCTCCCTTGTCCACTACTAAAGATGTTGATCTCTTAGGAACAATCCTGGTAGAGCTCCTTTCGTCTCCAAGTATCGAGTAGCAAGATGTTGTAATGGTGATTGCTAGAGTGCCAAACTCCTATATGAATTCGATCCTGGACTACTGCAGAATGAAAAATTACCGAAGGATAAACTTGAGATGCGATGTTTGCTAGCTCAGGTGGCCAGATATTGCATTTGTGATGATGCACTATACAAGAGAGGGTTCACAAACCCATTTCTGAGATACATTGATGGTGAGGACTGCAACACTGTCCTAGAGGAGATTCATGCAAGCCATTGCGAAAATCATGTTGGGGGCTATCCTTGGTACAAAAAGCTCTTCGACAAGGATTCTACTGGCTGACAATAAAGCAGGATGCTATAGACCTTATCAAGAGGTGTGATAAGTGCCAAAGGTTTGTGAAGGTGCCATAGGCTCCGCCAGCCTACCTGAGACAAATGACCAGTCCATGACCATTCGTGATCTTGGAAATGGACTTAATCGAATCATTTCCTATGGCTCGAGGAAATTGTAAACATGTGATAGTAGTTGTAGATTACTTCACCAAGTGGGTAGAGGCGAAGGAACTCACTGAAATCTTATCTGCCAAAGTCAAAAAGTTCGTATGGAATAATATTATTTGTAGATTCAGAGTCCCTCAGTAGATTATGATCGATAATGGGACTCAGTTTACTAGTGAATAGTTCCTAAGATTTTGCAACAACCTCAAAATTACTAAAAGCTTTGCAACTGTAGATCATCTACAAGCTAATGGGCAGGTAGAAACTATCAACAGGATCATCAAGCAGATCTTGAAGACCAAATTAGAAGCTAAAAAGGGAGCTTGGGTGAACGAATTACAGAAGGTGCTCTGGGCTTACAAGACCATGTCTTGTAGCTCTACAATGGAGACTCCCTTCTTGATGGTATACAGATGCAAAGCAATGATCCCAGTAGAACTTGAACACAATGAAGAATCACTTTTAACTTGAAGGACAACAGTCAACTGCTCGCTATGAATTTGGACCCTGTGGAAGAGGCAAGAGAAAGAGCTAGCCTCGGAATTACTACCTACCAATGATGTGTTGTGAGACACTACAATCGTAAAGTGCAGACTCAGAAATTCAAGCTTAACGACCTCGTCCTGCATCTCATTCTTCCTGGAGCTAGCAAGTCCAGCGAGGGGACCTTAGGACCGAACTAGGAAGGTCCATACCTTGTTAAAAGGATTGTAGGCAATGGAGCCAACCATCTAACAGATGTGAATGGGGTAGAGTTCCCCCAAGCTTGGAACACCAAGCACCTTTGTCACTATTATCAATAAGTGTCCCAACATATATAAGAGTTAGTCTATTGTAAATGTTTATGTGATTCTTTGAATTTTTGTAGAATAAGATTCATGAAGAATTCTATGCGAAGTAGCATGTTATGCAAAAAAAAAATAAAAATAAAAATAAATAACAATGATAGTTGATATAGCATGTTGAACTCTTGTCCTAGTATAAACAAATAATATCGCATATTCAAGCATGAAAGTTTTAGAGAAACGAAGAAGAATATGTTCAGCTTTCATTACAACAAAATCATTCCATACAAATAATTCAAAAAGTCTATTATAAATCTTATAAAAGAGATTCAAAATTAGAAAGTTCATATTTTAAGAGGCTCGAGCTTCGGGAGCCAAGTTTTCATGAGATTGGAAGTCACGAGCTGGAGTATCAAGAATATCTGTCGCTTGGGTAGCCTTAGCGACCTGTGTGTCACTTTCTCTTTGAACAATGACTTTCGAAGGAGAGGCTTCAATTTTAGCACTTTTTCCCTTCCTCGAGCAGCTGATCTTGGCAGCTGTCCTCTTGAAATGATCTACAGCCTCCAGAGCTTGCGGGCCAAAGAAAGAGAAGTTTAGCCCTGGATGTTTCTCCCATAAAGCATAGAAGAAAGCTACACAAGTCTTGGACTTCGTTTCCTTGGCTGCTTCTGCAACCATTGAAGTTGTCTATGCTCTAACTTTGGCTGTTTCCTCCTTAGCAATATTAACGTCCCATTTCAGCACCCCCAACTCCTCGGCGGTAGCCTTAGCTTGCTGCTCTGCAGATCTCGCCTGTTGCTCGACAACCTCGGCCATTCTCATCGCTTCCCACACTTGTGACTAAGCTTCATCCAAGTCTATCCTGGCCTTATTTAGATCATTGGTTGCGAGGCTAAGATTCAACACAATAGCCTCATGATCCGTTACCTCACAAGATAGAGCAGTTTCAATTTCCTTGACTTTGTCCCTCAGCTCTAGGACCTCAATTGTCAAGACTGCCAACTCATCTATGAGACTGGACTTCTCCTCATCCTAGGCTTGGAGCACTTTGTCTATCTTCATCATCGTTAATAAGCTTTACAAGAATGAATAACAAGGTTAGATTACAAAGTAAACAGGATAATTAAGATAAGAAACACTACTTACTACCAAGCCATGGCGAGCTACATATCCCACTAGCCTTCAGATAGAGAACTCCTCAGCCTCCAATACCCTGACCTTGCTGCTAGATCCCAGGATTGTACCCAAGCTATTGATAAGCGTCTGAGCATACTCCTTCATTTTAGAGCCAAGCTTGGCTAACGGCACCATAGCCTTGACCTCTAGTGTTGCACGCCTGTGAGAAGCCACCTTCTTTCCCTTATCAACCTTCCACTTCTTAGGGGAAGGACCAGAGGGGGTAGCAACATCAGTTGCAGCTACCTCTTCAGGTTATAGTGTTGAAGCTGGTCCTTGCAAAGGGACCGTGACTGGAGCTATTGGCTGGTCTATAACGACTGGGGTCATATCGATCTTGAGGGCCAAAGAGGCCTCCTTCTCATTGTCAGAAGGTGACATCCTAAGAATGAGCTCCATTATTTTATCGTTGTCATCGAAATTGGTGAGCCTAACTTCTGTCACTTGATGGATCCCTATCTCCTTTGTGAGCTTGGTGTCTTTCGACAAGTCAAGCTTGTAGTAGCAAAGGAAACTCTAATCGAACCGAAAATCATTCTCGAGATCATTGGTTGTCACGAATTGGTCCAAGATCTCCAACTTCTCAGCCTGTAGCATAGGCCTTTTATTGTTCCCATCTACAAAACCAAACAAAGGTTAGAATTAAAAGTGAATATCAAAGAACCACTAAACTTACTCGCTCTTAGTCTACCTACTCGGAATGAGAACAAAATTATAGTTTTTGAGATAGCGCAATGAAGGGCACAAAATGTAGAACCAATGAGATTTGTAGCCCCCCACATTGGACCTCTCTTTGGCATTACCCTTTGGCAAGATCCTCTTGTATGCCATTTGCTAACCCAAGAGATAGTAGAGCCCATCCGACGAGCTCGCACACCTGAGGTCGTATAGGTAGCATAAGGTTTCGAGTGATGGTGGTGGGACGCCATTGTCCAAATGGATTAAGGCTAGCGAGATGAGTTAGGTGTAGGAATTTGGGGTGAGTTAAAATAGGCTGAGTTTTATTTTATTTAAGAAATTAACAATGAAGGTCTACATCAAAAATTTGAGTCCCGCAGTGAGGTGTGGGAGATTGATAGCGAAAAACCTCTGAGGCGGATAAGGAGCATAGTCATCCAGAGTAGGAACCATGACGCTACACCTTTTAGGTAACCTGCACGATTGAATTATGGATTGAAGTTCACGAAGCTGCACAGTTGAGGTGTGCAGCTTGAACACCTGGCGGTCGAGATGCTGGCTCACAGTGGTCCCTCGGCCTTTGATATGGTTCGAACGAGCACTAAAGTCTATAGTGACCTCTCCCCTACTTGAGGTCACTTCATCAATATGTCGTATGACTTTTGTACTTTGGGATGGACCTGGTTCATCATCCTCATCCCTAATTTGATTACGATGACATGCATGACCTGCTTCCATCTACACAAAGAAAAAGTTTGGTTAGGTAGCTATGAATGAACTGTACTAAATGCTAGGGCTAACAACCCCTACACTGCAGGCCATGCACACCCCGAGTCACCGCATCAATAGCCTAGACTTCGGCAAGTGAAAGGGACACAACGATTGGGCCACAGAATCCTGAAAAACTAAAAATAATATCCAAAAACCCTAAGGTCTACAAACAGACCAACCATATTGATTCAAAGAAGCTAAAATGTTTAAGCAAGCTCTACCTATTAGCACTATCATCCCTCAGCTAATGACAATCAAATTTTCTACTACCTGCGAAAGAGAAAAATGCAGAAAAGTGCAAGACAAAGGGAGACATACCGAAATCTATAGAGACAGAAGATTTGGAGCAATTTGCAGCAGTAATCTTCGATGAAAAGAGCTTGAGCAATAACCAAGAAATCGAATAGAAACCGGCAGAAATGGGCGACGGAGAAGCAATCACGGTAATCAAAAGAGGAAATGGGCAGGAAAGGACCAGAACTTTGAAGATTTTGAACAACGGCAATTGAGAGAGAGAGAAAAGGCCTTTCGATTTCTAAAAGCATGCGATCCCACCATCAGATCTAAGGGTCTATCATTCACCCATAATCCAATGACTTAAGGGAAGCCAGCGGCCAGCTCATGATGACACAACACACGTATACCAAGACTAGGAGTAATTACTGCCAATTATTGATAGGAATCGAAGAGCCACGGATGAGACGAATAGGAGTGCCTCGTGGGGTCATAGGTCATATAGTGCTGGACTATGATGCCACTCCAAGACCTCACATCCAAGAAGTGCTAGCCATGCACCAAACTCTTGCACGAGCCACGTCCAAGAAGTGCCACGAGCACTAAACTCTTACGCAGACCAT
>JANHAO010007401.1:0-20205 GCA_026873985.1 Saraca asoca
CTTCTAAAGCACTTCTATCACTATAAACCAAATAAGAATGACTACTATCAAAACTATAAATTGACCTTCTGAATTTAACAATAGTTCATATGTGGTTTTGATGATATCCTGCATCAGTATTTCCTAATTGTTAACATCCTGAATGACAGAGGTATTGGTAAGGACTGGGAAACTAAGAATTCTACCTCACATCTATAATATTTCCATTGCACCCTTTTCCCTTTAATTGTACACCAAAAGCCTATGTTTGATTATCAGTTTTGTTATTTTTATGCAGATTTAGCTGCTTAGATTTGTTAATAATCTAAAAATGTAGGCAAATCCTAAAACTTATTATAAGAGAGTAGTGAATTAGAAGATGGGCAAGCAAGGAAATAAACAAAAGAGTAAATTTGTGCTATGTAGACAAAATATTGAAATAGAATGGAGAAGCATACCTCGAATAAAACGGCTCCAGGAGGAAGATGCAAAGCTCCGCATGAACAGAGAAGGAGGTCAAAGGAGGAGGAAGCTTGCCAAACTTGCTGGAGTTTGATCAACCGACGAGAGGTAGATAGTGAAGAAGATAACATCGGGAGAGAGAGGGAGAGTCGGAGTGAGAGAGAGAGAGAGGGCAAAAGTTATGGTAAAAATCGACCAAACCTTTTAGAGAAGACAGGAAAAATGAGGGGGGCCGGTAACCGGCAATTGGCTGGGCCAATAGTCAATCAAAAATATCCAAAATTGGCCCCCAACTTTATATTAATTCAAAACTAACCCATCAAAATCAATAACCTTTCAATTTAGTCCTTGAAAAAGTTTTTCATCTTAGGCCTCCATTTCATTTTGCAAATTACGATTGAAAAATTTAATCGCTAATGGTTCAAAACATAATATGGCTACCAAGATTTTCAGTCGCAAACATTTTTTGCAAAAAAAAAAAATTCACCATTTGCCACCACATAGCAGCTGAACAGCAACCAAAATTTTTGCCATCGAAATATTCGATTGCTGGTTTGGTCGCAAAATCAAAAAAAAAATTTCAATTTTTTTTAAGCCATTCAGTCATAAAGCAATTGCAATTCATTTTTGATCGCCAAATTCCTTTTTCTTTTTTGTAGTGATATCCTCAGAAAGCAATGCCCATGTTTGTTTCTACACATAATCTGGCATGGACAATGTGTTCGATAATAGGATGGTTGCAAATAACACTCTTAATTCATGACCATTACCCCAAAAGCTTACTTCATTGATTGCATTAATAAATTCAGTACATCATGTAATAATCCTCTTGTAAGGCAACAATCTCCAAATTGATCATATTCAACTCCAGCATATGTTCATATCTCGTTATATTCCTTTAGGCCACGCACTTTAGTAAGTAATGCTTTGAGGTAGTAAAGCTCACCATTATTTGGAGGAACATATTGCAATCAACCTATTGCAAAGCCTTGCTTTCTTTCATACCGCACATGATCTTCATGTTTGAAGACAAAGTATTAAGGAAATTGTTCATATGTTAACTCTTTTGCCTTAACATATTTTTTGTTAGCTCGCATCCATGCAAGGAACATAGATTGTTCAATTGTGGGCTTTTTCAAAAGTTCATCAAGATTGTTAGTATCTTGATATGTTTCATAATTCTCACCAAGAAGATGGAAGGTTAATCCCTCAACAGAAGGATATCTATAGTGGACATAAAATGGATAAATGCACCAAACTACTTCACATACTAAGATATAGCAACAATCATAGTGAAGCTTGATTTCATTAATGTCTTTGTCATTTATATCAATTTGAGTAGAAGAATATAGACTGATAGTTACATGATCTTGCTCCTTGTTAATGTATTTAAATAAGTATTTGATTGATGACACTTTGTTGCAGCATTCCATATTAATATGAGCTTGAACCATCATAAGAAGTTTTGGATTGCAAGGTACCACATATCAATTATCCAGTAAGATTTTATTTCTCTCCATAGTTCTTCCATTATCTCTCCTTCTATACAATGGATTTGATAGTTCTTGTAGTTGCCATAAAAGTCTTTGGAAAGTTTTTTTGTACTGTTGCCAACTTTCATGCAAGGTGATTGATGGTTGCCGAATCTAATATTAGAAAATTTATAACCGATCTACCTTACTACTTGTAGTATAAGGTAACACCAAGTCAAGCCTTTGGATCATTCTAATAAAAGCAATGAAATTAAGAGATCAAAATAAAGGCGCATTGACAGTAACTATCCTAATAATCAACAACAATGTAGAAATGTAAACAAGAACAAGCAAACAACTAGCCCAAGGGAACCAACTAAACTTGAGATTGATGTATCCTTAGTCACTAAATATTCATTCAATTGTTAATCATATTTCTGGCCATAAATCATAGCAAGAAGCCTTGAAATGATTAATGAGTACTCAATTAGATAAGCATCTAGCATTTGTTGATTAAGGTTAAATAGATTAAGGATCCAATTAAGCCAAAACCATCCTAAGAAATTAGAAATTAGCCAAATAAACAATCTATCAAAAGCTCAATGCATTACTTAGTATCTGCCAACCTCTCTCTATAAGTGATTACTAAGCAATAATCAAATTAACATCAAAATCAAATGAAGCCATTCAATTTGAAATTCTTAGCAAAACAAAGAGAAAAGGAGAAGAAATGAAAAACAATTGAATTTCCAATTGAAAGCAAGATCTCAACATTAATCTTCAAGTTGTTAATCCCTTAGACTAATTACAAGTTTTTGGCCTTCCATGAATGAAAGACAAAATCATAGAGAAAAGAAGAACCAAAAATGTGTGCTCTCTCCCTGAAAACTCTCTCAAAAGCTCTAAAAACTCTATGTAAAAAAACTCTTTGTAAAAACTAAAGTGAATAATGCTTAACTAGGAAAAAAAGCTAGCTATTAGTTGGTGGAGTAGGGGCAATCATGAAGGGCTAGTTGCTTGCTGCCATCTTCTACTGCTACTCCTTTTGCATGTAATGTGCCATTGTAGATTGGTTCTCTAGTTTTTTACTTACTTACAACTGATTGAGTGTAGAGCTGGTGCATGGGATGTTCATTGGGCTCAAGTTTCATATCAATTGGAACCTAAAAATCAAATTTTGCATATGCCCATCTCATTAATATTTTTTCTTTCTTTTGTAGCTTAATTTACATGCCTAAATTGATGTATTCAAGTCTAAAAGTCTCATAAGAATTATAGCCTTGTGTCTTAACATCCACTTGGGCTTGCCTTGACCTTATTTGGACTTCTATAGCTCCAGATATTGCTTGATGAGTGCTTAGAGGTTGGGCTGCGTGAGACAGAACTGAGGCAACATTCTTATTTTAGTTTCATCTCCAATTTTTGGTATCGAATTGTGAGATTCAGCCTTTAAGATCTTCATGAAAGCTATAGGCCTATGCATTATCTTTCCTACAAGACAAGAATCATATTAATTAGACAATCATAGCTCAAGTTATAGCTAGAATACAGAAATGGCTCAAAAGGCCAAATACTACAAAATTTTCTCTAATGATCCCAATTGACACCACATCATGAATATGTAATAACACAACTGAAATAAGTCAGTTTGAACCTTAAAAAGCTTAGTGAGAGGATAATTAAATGAGTAAAATATTTTGTTATGAATGACTACAAATTGGAAGAACCGCTAGGACAATGAATCATGAAGTTTGCAATGATATTAAACAACTTCAGCTTGATGTCCTTATATGGTGTTTCCACACAAATAACTTGACCAATCTCATCAAGGATTGATATTTTGTTCCTAACATTAAGGAAGAGAAGGATATATGCATGTGGTAGTCCACATTTTTAAAATTCAATTGTATAGTTAACTACAAATGTAAAAACAAGTAATTAGACTTCAAGCTATCAAGTAAATAAAAATAACAATTTGCAGAGTATCTAAGAAAGACATGAATTAAGAATAACAAGGTTTAAGTGACATACTTACTTTTACAATTCCAAAGAATTTCCCATTTTGAAATGTCTTGATAAGTTGCATTAGCTTCAAGTGAAAAAAATGAGAAATAACATGACTATGATATTCCACCCTTTGTGAGCATTAAGCAAGATGTCTTTGCAAATCTAGGCATTTGGCATTACATGTAAAGGTAACAAATAGATTAGGATATCCTCCCCACATGCATATTGCCATTGCATCTCTATAGTTTTGAATCATGTACCTTACACCTCTGGTAAAACTGGAAGGCAAAATTACATGATTCCTAATATATGATGCACCCATCTCTCCTTTAAACACAACTTCGGGCAACCATTTATAGATGTTATCTCTAAGTTCCCTTTCGTGGGTTTGAATATAACTCAAATGTGGTGATTCAATCATTGTATAATTATCTACTATGAATTGTTGCAACAATCTCCTTCAATTTGTGAGAAATGAGTTGTCATTATGTCGAATTTGCAGTCGATAAGCCAAGTTCTCACAAATTGTAACTTTGTAATTCCTTATAGTCATTGCATCACCAATATCATTATGCATTATGTCTACACAGTAACCATTTTCACCATAAGGGAATAATATTTGGTATTGTAATGGAAGATATAACGGACGTAGTTCTTGAATGCGCTGCAATTGACAATCTTTGCCATGGAGAATGATACCATGATGATCACCTAAACCAACATGTCCAACTACCAAGCTAGCTATTTCTTCAGTAGTTGGTGGGTTGTAAACTCAACCATCACTTTCTCGCTTACAAACCAATGTCAATTTTAACTTAGCAATCTTACCAAACTCATATACATCCCTAACCTTGTGAAAGCACTTTGTCAGTTGATTGTGTTCATCAAACATTTCTTTCAATTTGGTAACAATCTCATGGTCTACTTTGGGTTCTATGCCATATCAACTGCCATGAATAGATGAACAGACAACATTAAGACAAGCTAAATAGCAACCAAAACATACTACTAGATAATAAATATAAAAATGAATCAAGTGAGTAAAATAATAACAAAAGGTAGTGTGATTACCTTAAGGCTCGAATTCAATTATTGGCTACATTGCATGTGTCATAAATGTAAAGATGGGCGTATTGTGGGAATTCCCCTTCAATAGGAAGCAAATTGTCAATGCAATGAAAATTTTGACCATGTAATCGATAAATAAAAGGCCCACCACCTCGATTGATGGTTTTAAAAATTTTACCACCCATTGAAGTGAATGCAAATAAGGCATTATACGAATGAATATTTTCTATAAATTCCTTTGCTTGAATTCATTTGTTGTCTTCCGTTAGGAACTTCAGATATTCAAGTGGCTGATATGGTTATGGTAATCTAACCTTCCTTTGCATGCAACATAGAGAGAACTTGGGTGATGACATGCTACTAGATGACAATTTTGCTGAAAGCCAAAACATGACTCCATAGTGGTGGCATTGAAATTCAGGATCACCATCATCAATGTAATCTGTAAAGAACTATTTTAATTTATATAATTGAATTAAGTGAAGCAAAAGGAACTAAAGAAATTGGTAATTCTAAAATGTAGTAAAATGAAGAAAATTTACCTGATGGGCACAACAATAATCCACTTTGATTGCCAAGGTCATATATGGAAACATTAGTACCATTTTCAATAGCACTAGTGGTAGCTCCAAAATCTAGAAAAATTTAAGTGAAAAAAGAACAAACTCACAATATTAATTGATAACAACTTCAACCCAAATATGTTGGTAAAGTGATAAAAATTTTCAACTAGAATAAATAAATTGATCCAGAATCTTTTGCAATGAATACTATATCCAAGGAAAGTCACAAAAATTCTGGAAAATCTAGATTATCCTATAAACATACCATTAGGCACATTTCCACTCCTAATATCAATACAACTGTTGTTGCCAAGTAAGCTAACTTCTGTAATTTTTTTACTTGTATCACAAAATTGAGCAACATAATAGAACACAATCAAATGGTATTTGATAACAACATATTCTCCAAACAAAATGGTATAAAGAATTAAAATTCAGTAACACCTTGATTATTTAGGTTCAATATAGCTGTATTTTCCAAGCTATCTTTAGAAATAGATTGCATAGGTTGATGAGATGGACCTATGCTAAATTTTCTACAATTTAACCTGGAAAGGGATGCACTACAATTTTCAATATTGCTTCTTAAAGGTTGATCATCAACAACTTGCTCAATTTCATCTATGTTCAGTGAATGAGCAGTTTTGTGCCTTTTACCCATATGAGCTGTTATGAAACAATCTAACCATTAAGAGCGCATTAAGGTATATCACATTTTACAATAGCTACATTAAAGACATAAGAATCAAAACATACTGAGAATGCAAAATTTGCTCTTTGAATTGCTTGCAAAATTTGATATGTTGCCAAGCACCCTTGTATGGTTGATTGTATATGGAAACTTGTACATAATTTAGGTTAGGGATATTCAACAATTGGCATAGCAATATGGTCATTAGCATTTATTATATTAGATAATGGACTACTTATGTTAGCATTATAGCCAACCACTGGGGAAACCAAATTAACATCATTACCTTTAATAACAAGACAATTTGAAGAGGCACACATAGAGACAAAATGAAAAACAAAACACCAGATAGATAAATTGATAAAACTAAAGGACAATATTCAGAAGCATATGTCTACATACAAAGACCTTCACAAATGTTGTGCCCTTATCAACCGCCTTCTGAATGGAGAATGTTCGTAGTCTAAATTTTGAAAATTAAACTACCCTTCTATATTTTTGTAGTCATTTTGATTGACACTCATTGTTGTTTAAAGAACTGAACTCTTGAATACTAATAACTACCTTACAACATTTGTAAAGCTCCAATCTTAGAGCACATGGTATTGTATAACTTAAAAGATTTATTGTATTAGAATTTAAAATAATGGTGATTATCAAATACATGAAGGACAACAAAATCCATTAAAGGACAACATCCATCTAATCTTTTGATCACGTAATAGTTTATGCAAATGGAAACCAGTACCATACCACAAATACAAATAATCAATGCTTATCAGTTAAGATAAGAATACTTTTGACACCACAAGATAATCTAATATGAGTGCAAAAAATTTTATTTTAGTTTATGTTAAGTTTATATGAATTTGGATCTTAAACATGTCAACTTATTTGTTATGGGTAAAAATTAGCTTTAAAGAAAAAGTTAGCACAAGCCCAACAGAAGCTAAGTTACCTAACTCGCTGTGGTCACCCCGTGGGCACTTCCTCATTCATTGCTAGAAGGTGACTCAATGAGGTCACCATAAAACTAGCTCGATAAGTAGTTGGCCATCTTGCTCGAGCTCACTATGCTATAGAGATAGCACCAAGCTTGCTAAGCAATCCACCACAACGACCCCGAGCTAAGAGTTTTAATTCGAGAGGATAGACATCTCGCTCAAATGAAGCGAGATTAAGCATTAGACAGACATGTGCCAGCTTACAACTGATAAGAGGGCCCCACCCTGTAGAAAGTAGCCTGTAACCACCGAATTACAGTAGTCTTACTATCTTTTACATTTATTTCTTAATGTAACATAACGATTACTTATAATCATTATATGTAACCATTTCTTCCTCTATAAATAGGAACTCATTGTTAGAAGAGGTAGGGAGAGGCCAAAAAACTTGTAAGCTAAAGCTGTATAAAAATCTCTTCTCATATTAATAAAACTCCGCCATGTACATAGGGTTCGATATCGCCCAGATTTAGCCGAACTACATTAAAGATTATGCATCCCATCATCTCCATTGTCTTTCCTAACTACATATCTTTCAAACTAGAAAATAGCATAGGGTTCAAGAACTACACACTCATTGATAAGAATTTGGTAGAACCAAATTTCACCGTCAACATAATTTAGCACAAATAAGAAATTCGCGTTAATACAAAATTAAACAATTACATCATAAATAATAAGAAATAAAATTGAAATTAAAATTTTAGTTAAGGAGAAGCTAGAAGAGGAACCCTTGCAAGGAATATAACTTAGCAATTGAAGCAAAAGGAAGCTACTCCAAACAGCCCTAAACATAGTTGTGTCCTAGGATACAGCCTAGCTGTGTTTGGGGCTGGCCTCCTACACTGGACTTCTACATTTCTAGCTTGAAACACACCTTGGCCATGCGCCAAGACATAATCATGTTTTGGGTCTGTTACCTTTCTATTCAAGGCATTTTTTTATGCAGTCACCAGAAGCTTTTAGATAGTTTTTATAGAGTTTTGGATAGGTTAGCTAGGTTTTCTATTTCTAAGACATTTTTGTTGAGTATATCATAACCTAAGTACTTCTAAGGCACTAATCATCACAAGATCATAACCTTAGTAGTTCAAGGTTGTCCTTAATATCAGCCAAACTTGGATTAGTACAGTAAAGCATTTAACATAGCAACACTAAATCAACCTAAATGTTGACTATCACTAACCAAATCATACAACAACGATGTGTTGGTATATAAACTATTAGTTTAAATGAAAAGGGATGTGTTTTCATTACTATAAAGAGAAGCAGGAACAGTACAGTAAAGCATTTAACACAGCATGCATTCAAACCAACAACACTAAATCAGCCTACACATTAAATATCACCAATCAAATCATGCAACAATGATGTGCTGGTGAATAAACTGTCAACTCAAATAAAAAGGGATGTGTTCTCAATACTATAAAGAAAAGTAGTAACTGTGCAGTAAAGCATTGAACTTAGCATGCATTGAACACAATAACACTAAATCAGCCTACACATTAAATATCACCAACCAAAATTGCATCACAAAGAAGAAACTAAGATGTAGTCAGCAAAGCATTTAACACAGCAAAACTGAGATGCAATAAAGGGTTTGGGCAAGAAACTAAAGTACATTAAAACACCAAAGCATTTAACATAGTGACACTAAATTAGCCAACACATTAAATATGACCAACCAAAATAACATTAAGAAGAAGAAACTAAAGTACCTTAGCCCTTACCTGTGGAAACCTATGTAAAACTTCAACAAAAAAATGGCAAAGCATTTAACATAACAAAACTAAGATGCAGTCAGCAAAGTATTCAACATAGCAAAGTTGAAGTGCCTTAACACTACAAAGCATTTAACAAAGCAAAGAATTTAACATTGCATGCATTTAAGACAACAACATTAAATTAGTCAATATATTAAATATCACCGACCAAAATGGCATCAAGAAGAAGAAACAGAACTACCGTAACCCTTGCATATAGATGGCGGTGTAAAACATTAGCAAAAAACATAGTAGAGCATTTAACATAGCAATATTGAGATGCAGTCAGTAGAGAATTCAACATAGCAAAACTAAGATGCAACAAAGGGTTGGGGAAGAAATTGAAGTATCATAACACAACAGAGCATTCAACATAGTAGAGCATCTAATGAAGTTGTTAATAACCGGCCTATACTGCAACCTTGCTTCTGCTAGAAGCAATAAAATTAAGGTGCAATAATAAATTTGGGTGGGAAAAAAACTTAATTGTAGCTGACACATGGCAAGGGAAAAAATTTGGAGGACCAAAAAACCTTCAATTGTTATTTAGATTTAGATTTAGTTGTTTTATTCTATGCACCTTCCTAAAAATATGTATGCTTTGAATAAAAAAATTTAATGTAATACTTAATAGATTTAATGTTGTTGGATGTATAAGAAATGGTGATAAGCATGACTTTCAACTCATCTATATATTTTGAATTAATTTATGTTTTCAAAGACAAAACTATTTAAATTTTCAATGAAAAAATTCAATACATGAATTGATATAATTATATATTTTATATTTAATAATATGTTTTCATTAAATATTTTTTATTATATTTAGACCATGCCTTTGAAGTTATTTAGTACTTATTATTATTATTGTTGTTATTGTTATTACTATTGTTATTAGTATTATTATTATTATTAAATAAGCTGGCTGGATAGGTGACTGTTAACGATGGATTTTGGTGAAACCCAAATTCAGCCAACAAAGGGGGTTCTTTCGGGACCTAAGCTGTTTCTCAATTGTCTGGGTGGTAAAAGGTGTCTAATAACTAAAGGAAAGGAGAAGAAGAAAGGAACACATGATGGTTTAATGTGGTTTGACCAGATCTAGATAGCATCAATCCTTACGCCTATGGAGTTATTTCTTTAATCTGAAATGGTGTTTACAAGGTTTTGACTACAATTTTGGAAGAGTTTTTACTAGTACGTTCTTGCTCACCACTTTACAATGGCTTTGGGCCCCCCATTTATAGAAGCATGGAGGCGTACAAATGGAACTAAGTAAATTGTACATCTGTTACACCAAACATTAGATGAATAAGACTGCTTAGAGTACTATAGATTAGCTTCTATAGGTTGCCTTCTCTATATGGGGCCTGACGGCCATATTTTGTAAAGTGGTGATGCAAGTTGTTTGCTATCCTTAAGTTTTACCTCAATGAGCTTCTAGCTGGGTAGAACTTTGTCCTAGCGAGCAAGAGCTCATAAGCTAGGGTTACTGTTGGCTCGTGACCTCCGAGCTTATTTGGCCAGGGAGCTTGGATCCTTTGTGAGATAAGATTCTTTGCATAATGACCTCGTGGTCTGCCAAGCTCATTTTCTTCTGTTAGGCTTGGCTTCTTCTAGGCTTTTGCCAGCCCACTTCATTATGTCAAATTATATTGATAACACTAGCCCTCTAACTCTTACTTTGCTTTATGAATTAGGTGTTAGACTTCTGCAGATAAAAGCTCGTGCTACTATGATATTCTATAACTCTGGCTTTTATCTTCGTGCACTCATTTCACTTTGTGAGGTATGACTTCAATGAACTGGGGTGATAAGAGACTCAAAAGTCCATATGGATAAGTTTCTATGATTGGACCCTTGCTTGGCCCATTCTAGATGCAAAACTAGAAGATATTTTAATGTTAACCATGGGCGACCATGCAGTCAAAGTTTTCCAAGTCAACTACAATTTCATTTTTCCAAACTCAACATGTCTTGTGGTTATCAATGTGACAGCCTCATTTCCTTTCAAGTCATTAAATGAAAGTGGTTAGGGGATTCCTTTTGGACCTTTCGGCAAGTCAAGTTGAGTTTATTAAAAGCACAAAGGAGTGCTCTTCTTACTTCAGAGAGTGAACGAATGGATGTTTCAAATCAACCTCCTTATTTTCTGACATTCCACCCTCCAGATGAGTCATGTGTGGTCTGCTACAAAAGAAGCTTTGAAGACAGTACTTTTCTTGTAATTTGGAAAGATCTTATACAGATCTCATATTATGTCCTCATAATTGTGAGGTTTCTCCTTTTCTACCATTTTGGTGAGCTTTTCTAGATTTTTGGTCTCAAAAGTGTAGTTGAGGAAGAGCTTGTTGCTGAGAAAGGGGCTAAAAGAAGAAAGTTAGGGACTTAAGCAAACTACTTGATGAAGGCTCATCTTCTAGTGGCTGGTCCTCTAATTGGTGGGAGCTTTCCCCTGATACGGCAATCTTTCTTCCAAAAGAGCTAGCTATAGGATTCTCTGACCTGTATTTTGGCTTTTACTATTGTAAATATACCTCGTTAAGGCTTTCTAGTGAATGAAATTTCCTTCTTTCTTCTTCAAGTATTTTGGCTGTTTGTCTTGCAATTCTCAAATAACAAACATTAATTTTATAAATAATGATAACAAAATACTTAAATAGCCAATCAATAGTGTTCCTTAATAAAAAGATAAATTTGAGCCAGGTATATTGAGTGTGAGTGACATACGAGTAAGTTGCATAACAATTAAGCATCTGGTCACATGAGAGTTGTGAAATTTAGGTCGCGTGCATATAATGGCTAAGAAAGTTGCTAGTGTGCATGGTAAGAGTTCTATGTGCATGTGGTGGCTATGAAAGTGACTTGCATGCACAAGCTTTAAGTTGCATCCATGCGATGGCTAAGAAAATTGCTTGCTTGCATGATAAGACTATAACGTACAGTGGCTAAGAAAGTGGTTGCACATGTGGTAAGATTGCTATGCACAGACCGTGGCTAAGAAAGTGGCTCATATGAATGAGCTTAAAATTGCATGCACACAGTGGCTAAGAAAGTGGCTTCTATGCATGACTGATGATGATGTGCATACGGTGGCTAAGAAAGTGGCTCGCATGCATGAGCTTTAGATTGCATATGAGGTACAAAATTTGGCCGCATGAAAGCTGCAAAATTTAGATCACATTAAAGATGCAAATACTTAGAGTGAAAGCAATACCAAGAAGTTTGCCATGATAGTGTGGTGTCTTCTTGGTCATATTAATGTAGTGCTCAACTAAAACTTGAGATTCAGTTTACGAAGTGTGCACTCTTTAGAATCTTGACATTGAGTCAAACATTTTCCAGAATTTTTTTTTTAGAAGAAACTGCATGATCCAATTGCTGATAAATGAGTAAAATATCTATAAATATGTTGATTTTCACTCTTGATTGGTTATTAATTTGTGGTTTCTATGTACTTTTTGCTTTAGTTTAGTTAGTTTGTTCTTGGTACTACTATAGTTTGCATTTATCTTTTTAGGTTAGCAAAAGAGGCTTTAAAAGGAGAATGAAAGTTCAGCTTTAGAGCATATTTGGACCAAGAAGAAGCTAAGGAAGAAGATATGAAGATTTCAAATCAATTGCACAAAGAATTAGAAAGAGATCATGAAGCTAGCATCAAACATCGCCTAGTTATGTCCTGAAGCACGGTTGTGTTCAGTGCAAAGTCAATGGCCTTCTAAAAGCTTTCCAGCCCAAAACATAGGCTGCTCGAGTCCTAGAAAACAACTGTGTTCCAAGCTTGAAATTTGTTATACAAGGACATCCTCCAAGCAACCTAAAGATGCAATGAGCATACATTAGTTTCTCTTAATTAGGATTATTAGAGCTCAAGTTTTCCTGCTTTCCTAGGAGTTTTCTAAGTTCAATTTAGGATTCTTTTCTTCTTCTTTTTGTTTTTTCAAAAATTCTAGTTTTCTTTCATTATAATTTCATCTTTCAATTCATGTTTTCTTCTTTCTTCAATTCTTTATTTGTTTTGAACATCATGCCTTCTTTTATATTAATGAATCTTGTTTTACTTTTACTATGTCTGAGTAAATTTTTATTCTTGAATTGGGAATAACCCAATTATGATTCTGTAATGTTATTGACGAATTTTCTATTGTGATTACCTAATTTAATTTGATTCAACTATTATGCCTGCAATGTTTTTGATAAAGTATTTCGCCAATCTTTTATCATGTCTTAAGTAAATAGTTGAAGTACCGAAAGGAGAAGATTATCGTCAGAAAACTAATAGTTGAATAAAGAGATTTCAATCAAGAAAATAGATTAAGTTTCTCTAGGAATCTTTATTGGTTTGCACAAATCTTAAAGGGCTTAATTTAATCTAATTCCATGAAAGTAGGTAATCAAGTTGATTTAAGTACTATTATTTAACCTTGAAAGAGGCTATTAATTAATTTTGGTAAAACCATCCTCAAATAATCAAGTAATGATCATAGGAAATAACTCAATTAATTATTAAAGAACATAATTGTTGTGAAACCCCAATCCTAGGATTTTTTTATTATACTTTACTTATTATTTGCTTGCTACTTTTACATTAGACCTTTATGTTCTTTCTTTGCTATTCTTATTTGATTTAGGCATCTTAAATTGCAAGCATCTGGTAATTGATACATAAGATCCCTATGGGACATGATCCATATTCATCGGTCTCTATTACAGCTACGCCATGTGCTTACAGTATAAAATATACAACATCAAGAGCTTAACAATTTGAATTGTTATCCCCCCACTTCGCTGTGGTATGCATGGAATTATTTGTATTTCTGCTTGCACAAGGAGTCCATAGGGCGTTGGGAGTCCCAAAGTCCATTCTACTCCTTTTCACTACATAAATCCTCTCAGAAGTATTTCATAAGACACTATAGTGTTTGCGGTGAACAAATTGTTGAGGTTGCTCAGTCTTGGCTCTCTTCATGAGATGGAGGTTAGTGTTCTTTACGTGCTCAGGACTATTCCTTTATTTATTTTGGCATGGGCTACCTAGCTTGGACTATTTTGCACCAAAAGTCTTTTCCCACCTAATCTGCTTGGTAGCTTGATCATAAAATTCTCTCAGGTCTGCTATCAAGGATTTGTATATACTTTTATATAGCTTGCCATCATTGCGAAGCCTAATAGAAATTGCTATCAAAATGCTCTCATCGAATAGGCTCTCCATATTGTCAATCTCGCTCCTAAAATGATCAATGTAGTCTTTCAAAGACTCATGCTTATGCTAAAAGATTGTAGTGAGATGACATGAGGCATGAGCTACTTCTTTAGCACCTTGCAGTGGTTAAGAAACTTTTCCTAGAGTTCTTCCCAGTTATTAATACTGAAGGCTGGGAGGTTCCTGAACCAAACTCAAGGGGTGTCCCCTAGCATGATAGGGAAGACATGGCATTTGATCAGAGGATTACTTGTTGGAATATCCATCTAAACGTTGAACATGTCTAAATGATACAATGGGAAGGTAGTAATTTTGAGCTTTTTGGGAGGGGCTCTATCATAATCTCCCTGGAGAAGGGGGTTTGTTCCATGGTGCGACTCCAGTCACCTCGATCTCGAGTGTGTGCCTCCAATTGTTTCACCCTTTGGAGTAATTCTTCCACCAATGATGGTAATCCTTAAGATTTCTAACTAGAAACCCAACAACTTCTTGCATCCTCCTCATCATGCAAATGACGACCTGAAATGTGCTCGTGACTAGTTCTATTCAAAGTTCTAGCTTGTTGTTCGAAGACATTTCTAGGTGTTGCAACTTCAGCTTGCCTTTGTGCACCTTGAGCCTGTGCTTGAGCCAACATTTGGAATGCTTTAGTCATCCTCTTCAGCAAGCCTTAAAATCTTTCCTAGCACTAGTGCCACATTTGTACTTCATTGGTCTCAAGAATGGTAGTGAGTTGGCGATGACCTTGGGATGCCAAACCGTTGATAGAACATTTGGCTTCTTGACGGCTTTTCCTCTTGCCATTTTGTCTAAACAAAATCACTAGAGAGAAAGAAATAAATAAATAACAAAAAGGTCCCACAGGGCATGCCAAAATGTTGATGGTGGATTTCAGTTAAAACCCAAATCTGGCCAATAGAGGGGGTTCTTTTGGGTCCCAAGTTATTTCTCAATTGTCTTGGCTGTGAAAGGTGTCGAATAGCTAGAGAAAAGGAGAAAAAGAAAGAAACACACGATGATTTAACATGGTTCGATCAAATCAAGACAGCACTAGACCCTATGGCCATGGAGTTATTTCATTAATTTGAAATGGTGTTTATAGGGTTTCGGCTATAGTTTTGGTAGAGTTTCTACTAATACATTCATGCTCTCCCCCTTTACAATGGCTTTAGGCCACCGTTTTTAAAAGCATGGAGGGGTACAAATGGAACTAAGTAAATTGTACATCTGTTATATCAAACATTCAATGAGTAAGATTGCCTAGAGTACTATAGATTAGCTTTTGCAAGTTACCTTCTATGTGTGGGGCCTGACGGCTGTATTTTGTAATATGGCAATGCAAGTTGTTTGCTATCCTCATGTTCGACCTCAATGAGCTTCTAACTGGGTAGCACTTTGTCCTAGCGAGTTGGAACTCCTAAGCTAGGGTTGCAGTTGGCCAGTAACCTCAAAGCTTGTTTCTCCAGTGAGCTCAGATCCTTAACAGGCTGAGGTTCTTTGCACAGTAACCTCATAGTTTGGTGAGCTCATTTTCTTCTGTTAGGCTTGGCTCATTCTAGGCTATTGCTAGCCTACTTCGTGGTGTCAAATTATACTGATAACAATGACAAATGGTTATTTCTTGTTTTTTTTAAATAGTAAAATTATAAATAAATGCAAAAAAATATGATCGTTATAAAATAAATTTTTAAAAGTTATAGTTGCACAACTTAGCACAACAATATTATGCATAATATTGTAATTGAAAATTACAATTTAAAATAGTAAAACATACTACCTTTATTTAATCATGTTTTTAATTTTGATTCGATTAGTATATTAGTGTTCGTGACTGAAAAAATTATAATAAATTGTTGTAAAATCAAATATAACAATGGTTTCCAATTGTGAGCAGGAGTCCAAGGAGTAAAATTATAGATTTTAACTAATGATGTGCAACAATAACTGTTATCTATTTATGATAATCTTTCCTTTTATATAAAGGTTTGATATGTCATCACACATTGGGTTTAATGGTAGGGATTGTTTTTGTAGTCAACATGTAAATAGCAAGGAGGGAAGTTTCATTTTCCAAAATAAGAAAGGAATTTATATTAATTATCCTTGAAATCAGGGTAGTTGAATGTACTTCCAATTGCCTCGTGATATCCACACATTATTTTAATTCATTAGTTTTCATTTTAATAAGAAGACAATAAACCCACTTGTACGCCAACATCACTGGTTGTCTTTAACAAATTATATAATAAGACGCACAGTCATATATTGTTGCATTCTATTATTATACAATTATATATATGTTCCCTTCTTTCCCCACATGCATATGCAATGGTCCACTTTGAAGGTTTGCATATGCGCAACCTCAAATCTTTGCTTTTCATTCTTCCTATGAAGTAACCAAATGTCATGCGTCAACCCACAAAACGTGACCAGCATAGAAGGTCACTGTTAGAAAACCCTCAACAAGCCTAACCTTGCAAAATAACATACCAAGACACAAAATTACACCACTATACAACTAAATATGCACATATCCATTTCTACCAAAAATGTGGCAAATTTTCCTCTATTTGTTAGATGTCTAGGCACAAGGCCTATACAAACAAAAAGGCCTACATGCCCATCACAACATGTACAACAATATAATGAAATATTCAGGCACAAGGCCTATACAAACAAATACAATCCTACCAACTGCCATGATTTCCACTATTCATTTGCCTTTATACTCTGCGAAAGTGATCCACTTAATCAAGGAGTAAATCCTATATCATTATGAGGTGGAGGAACAGTAGGAGTATTCTGGGGCTTTGAAAAACATTGAGAAGAAAAGAGTGAGTTTCATAAAAGGCCAGTGAGTAGACAATGCCATAAAAACCAAAATCTCGTTTATAAATCATATTCAAAAATAAATATAATATTCAAAATAAGCTTTCTCATTCAATAGCCATGGTCTCATAATAAATTCAAAAACTATTATTCAGCAAGATAATCAAGCAATTGCAAATGTAATATTTAATAACATATAAGTAAGCCTCAAAATATGCTACCATGAAAATACATTCATCATAACGTAACATGAAAGAAAGCCAATAAAGATTTCTAAAATTTATCAACACGCAATATAGCAAAATATTCAACTACAATCATAAAGGGCAACTCCAAGAAGGAACCATCGCAATATTGACATGATCTATCAAACACATCTATCAGATTCTTGTATAATCATATATTCACCCCTATCCCACCTTATCTCTCCATCATACATTCACAAGTACACTCAAGGGTTCCTAATGAATTTTCTAGTAGATTCAAGATCTCAAATCAATAAGCCAAATCTATCGCATCAAATAAATTTCAAAATAGCAACATTTTCATATCACAGTACATGAAAATCCTTATTTGGAGGTAAGTAATATTTATCAAAACATACATAAACCTACTGAACCATTTTCATACTCATTCATCAAATAGAAAAGTGATATCATCAATTTCAATGGCATAAATTAAGATGAAAATGCATAACTTTTACATCGCAATTCATTTTCATAAACATATACAACATATGAATAAACTTTCAAAACCATGTTAATATATAAGAAATCCCCATTTTTTCAAAGGAATAATAATATTCCATGTACTAAAATTATTTAATATTTACCAATTGGATTTATTAAGAGAGGAGGATTATCCACTCACCATATACATTCCTTAGAAGGTCTAATTGTTCCTTAAGATGCTAAATTAGCTCACTCGGAGAAATCAAGTTATTCAACCTAGTAGGATATAATTGATGCTAAAATTAGCATTTAAGCTTAGACTAAAGATTCTCTAGCTACGTATACCATCCGACATTAATATTTGGCTTCAACATCTACTAAACTTTTAAGATCAAATAGCTTAAATCACCTACTTGGGTCTTTTTAGCTAAAATTCCAAATTTTTTTGTATTCGTGTGCTTAATCATTCAACAGGAACTTCACTGAAGCAAAACAATAAGAAAATTTCAAATCTCTTTCAGCCAACATAGTAAGGGTTTCAATATAAATATCTTGAAAACTAGCTGTAAGGTTACTAAAACATAAATCCTATGATTTTTGAATACTTACCAGAGTCTGAAGTGTCGATGGCCTACTCGGCTAGAGCTAGATTGTCACCAGTAGGCTGATGTGGGTTACTAGTTGAATAGTAAGGGTGAAGGAGAAGTAGCAATGCCAAGTTGCAGTTGGGCTCAGTAAGCCAAGGGGAGCACTAGGGAGCTAAAAGATAACAAGAGCTGACTAGTGCATGGAGGAATGATTAGCTAAACAGCAGCCATGGCAAGGAGGCTTTCAACCTTATCGTTGAAGAAAGAGAGGGAATGGCTGGCTGGCTAAACACTGGACAATTGAAAAAGAGGTGGATAGAGCTCTTCGGTCATCAATGAGAGAAAGGCATTAGTGGATGGAAGGAGATGACCACAAGTGTAGTGGATAGCTTTTTGCTGGGGAAGGGCAACTTGCATGGAAGATGAAGGAGCGGCTAGGAAAACTTATATTATAAATGGAATAGGGAAAATTGCAATTTTGCCCCATTGACCCAGCAATAACTTCATCAAGGTCTTCTTGCAAAAGGGTAGAATTATGCTACAACCCCAATAACAATTCAAGAATTCTCACTTCAGTCCCTTAGAAGCCATTTGATAATTTTTTTTAAGGTATTACAAACTCTTCCCCCCAACGAAAGAATTCATCCTCAAATTCTGAAAGCATGATTATAAGAAATGAAGATTTATACCATTAGATCATTTAAACAACTGGGGGTATTTACTCAGCATGAAGGACTAAGGCTCCTAGGCTATCTCTATGTCTCCATGGTTTTCCCATAGGACCGTCACCAATGGATATTCCTTGAGCATAGTTTTCTTACTTGACAAACAACTATAGCCACTAGATGCTCGTCAAATGTAAGATGGCTATCTAATTCAACCAGAACTTGAGAAGGATACGAGATGGATTTGGCACATATTTCTTCAACATTGATACATGAAAAATAAGATGAATTCCTTCCAAATCTAAAGGTAAATCCAACCTATATGCTACAACACCAATCCTTCTCTCAATAGGAAATAGGCGAATTTATCAGGGACTCAGATTCCTTTTTTCGGCAAATCTCATTATTTCTAAGACTTGAATGGTCTTTTCAAATTGACCATCCAATTAGGGATGAAAAGCTATGTTGAAATGAAGTTGCAAGCCCAATGTGTCTTGGAAAGATCTCCAAAACCGAACGGTGAACTCTATCTGAATCAGATATAATTGACAATGAAACTCCATGTAGAGACACAATCTGATCCAAGTGTAATTGGGCATACTAAGAGGATAAATAGGTAGTTTTCACTTGGAGGAAATGGACACTCTTTGTCAAGTGATTAACAATCACCCAAATGGAATCATACCCTTTTGGAGTATTGGGGTAATCCAATAAGAAAGTTCATAGTCACTTTCTCCCATTTCCACTTAGGAATCTTTATTTTCTGATGCAAACATGCGGGCCTTTAGTATTTAGCTTTCACATGCTGGCATGTTAGACATCCAAAAATGAATTTCATGATATCTCATTTCATTCCTTCCCACCAATAACTCATCCTAAGATCCTGATACATCTTATTGTTACTAGGATAAATAGCATAGGAAGATGAGCGAGAAATGCGCATGAGTTTTTATCGCAGATTAGAAACTTCAGGTACCCATATGCAATCACAAAAAGTTAAAGCCCCTTTATCATTTCTTGACAAGCTAGATTCATGCACTTTCACCATGTCAGGTCCCTTAAATAGGTAGTAAAAGAAAATGGTAGACAATTTATATAGCGGAATGTTAATATGATCTTGCCCCTGTCCCATTGGAGACGTAGTATACAATCTTTGTTTGAGATATAGTTCAGTTCTTATCAAAATTTGAGAGTTAAAATTGAATGGAATAATCAGAACTTAAAATAAAGTTGAAACACAG
>JANHAO010007402.1:0-20222 GCA_026873985.1 Saraca asoca
ACGTGGGGGATACACGTAAATAATAAAAATATAGGGGTATATTTGTAAATATTAAAAAATATTGTGCTTATTTATAAATATATATATTGTAATTATTTTTTTTTATATGAAAATAAATACTCATAATATTAAATAACAGGGCATAACAAATAATAAGCTGGAAATCAAGCTTGACACACGTGTTGAAATAGAGAATGCATGTCCAAACTTTTTAAAATTATGGACACAGTCCTGGAATCGAGCTTGACACACGTGTTGAAATAGAGAATGGGTGTCTAAAATTTTTGAAATTACGGACACGACCCCGACACGTTTCGTGTCGGTGTCAATGAGTGTCGGTGTCGAAAACGTTTTCGACACACAAACATGACTGTTATATGAAATGTCTGTACATCGTAGCTAGTAGATAAACCATCTATCTATATGCAAAGATAGCATCATCGACACTACAAAACCTAAAACCCTCGATTGCAGTCAACTTCATTCACAAGATTAAGAATAGTTAGGAGGAGATAAATCATACCTTCTATGACAGAGAAAAAATTAGAATTGGTTCTTGTGAAAAGAACAAGTGTGATATTATAAAGTTGAATGTGATAGTGATTGTATCTATATAAAAATTAGTGGAATATTTCGAGTGATTTATGTGATATTAAAGGGAGAGAAATAAATCTAAGATAGATCGAACTTGCACAATCCAATTCTATAAAAAAAAAAAAAAAGAGAATGTGCCTCTCCTTATCTTTTTTACTTTTGTATTAAAATCTGTTTTAAACTTCCGTTCAAAATGTACTTGAAAAATGACTCTGCCTGCTCTTTAATGTTCTATCTGCTTGTTTAGAAATCTGTTTGCTCTTTGAAAAATATTTTGAGCCTGTTTTTTCAGTTAAAGTTCTAAGTTGAGAAATTTTTTAAAATTGTTTAATTTTGGGCCATTGGCTGAATCAGTTCTCACTTAATTTAATTGATTTAAAATTATCACTATTAAATATAGTTGGAGCCATTGGACCATTGTCTATTAAGAGTTGCAATAGTAAAATGGTTTTTTTTCTTTCTTAATTTTATGGATTAAGCTCTATAGCATTGATGTCTGTTTGAGCTTTGTTTTTCCTTGATTACTATTAGTTCATATATGAGTGAGATTGTGTTCTAAATATGTTGAAAGGCTTGAATTTGATTTATTTTCCATGCAATTGATTCAATTCTCGTGTAAAATTGCTTTGTGCGAAGAAAAATGACACTGATAAATAATGGCAACAGTTTTATTGAAAATGCCAAATATGCAAATATAGATTTTTTTTTATTTTTTTCTTATCACACACGCAAAAAGTAAAATTTCTAAGACTTAATATCAAATAATTAGAGTGATGAGGAAAGTTCATGCTTCCAGCATTATCTTGCAAAACACTTGCATTTCATCCTCGAGCAAATCTGGGCATATATTAAGGCCTCCCTCACCTTGTGGCCCTGGCAAAAGCATAACCAAACCTGTCCTAGCTGCAAGTGGAGTGGCACATTTCAGTTTACCCCAAGCAAACATTTGTTCTTCTAACCCTAATCTCCACCAAGCCACCAAAGAAAAACTATCTTCCATGCAAGGCACTCCTCTATTCACTTCTAACCAATCTATCCCTGACCTCACATACTCATCATCCAATCTTTCAATCCCTTCCTGCACTTTCTTGATGTGAAAAGCATCCTCCAATTCCACAAGCTCCCTCACGGTAGCCCGGGCAAATCCGGGAACCAATGCATTGCCAGCAAAGCCGTCCGGGAGCTCCGGAACAACCCTTTTTCTAGCATCCACTGGAAATAACATTGTGGATATTTTCTCCATTGGCATATTTTTTGCAATAATCCTTGCCTTCCATATCCGGGCAGCCACAACTTGAAATGTAGTACAATTTTTTAACTTGTCCTTTAGAGCTTCCTTTTTCAAGCTGGCGATTCTTTGTGGCGATAAATGAAGGACATGGGCTTGATTATTTGCCATGGATTGTCGAATGTTGGTGCTTCTTGTACCTCGAGTGGTGAACAAGCTATTTATGCAGGTGGATTTTGCATACTCAAAATGTGGATAACTTATTTTCAGAGGGTCTCGAGCTTTAAACATTGTCCTATCTGCATTTGGTACTGTGATTAGGTTATCACCACGAGTTAAGGCAGCCAAATTCTTCTCGAAGTCTCGAATTGCAATTCCATCCAGTATGCAGTGGTTGTAGTGAGAGGCAAGTGCTAAGCTTCCACATCCAAATTGAGTCAGCTGTTATAACCAACACATCAATCAATGTATGCACTTGTTTTCATTATTCATTCTAAAATAATTTCGGGACTCTAAGAAATGTCTAGGTTATCACTTTCTCTCAAGGCCATTAGATCTATGACTTAGACAAAGCAAGGTAGTCTTCAAGACAAGATCAGATGTGAGGTTATGAAAGCAACTTTTAGGCAACGAGATCTTGAATATGGAAGGGCCAAAGTAATAAATAGGGAGAGATATAGGTGGGGGGACGGAGGGGGATTAATATATAAGGAAATATAAAGGGTCAAATTCAATCTTTTAAAATATTTTCTACTAATTTATTTTTTGAAAAAAATCTCATGGTGGAAAGTAGTGCTTCTCAAATCTTTCAATTCTGATATGAAGTCATAAATTTGATTTAAATGCATTCGTTCTATATAAATATGCAGAGCTAATAAAACAATAGCTTATTGGTCATGGAAGTCCCTTCCATAGAATTTGAATTCTCTCTCCCCAAGCAAGGCCTCTTTATGAAGACACCAAAATGTGAAATTATATCATAATTTTAATCATCAAAACTTTAAACATGTAATCTGCTTCAATCATGATAGAAATAGGGTTGTAAGAAATTAGTGGTTTATAACCTGTAAAGATGCAAGTGGCTTGTCTTTGAGTTCAGTTTCCTCTAAACCATTTTCAACCAAGAAAACAACCAATGGCCTTAACTCTGGATTGGGTGCGGAAATCACACCAAACTCACTCAACTTCCTCTCAGTTCTTGCAGCGGCAACCACCATTCCAGCATCATTGCAATCTATCTCGAACCGATCATCTTCATCCAAACTTGGCACGAGCCGGCCGGCCATGAAGTCATAGTGCACAAGCAATTGGCCAAGTGCAGAATACAATTTAGTGCAAATCTCAGAGAAGCTCATTTCAGTGTTTGGAGGATCAAAAAATGAGGCAGAATCTACATAAGCAACAAGAGACAAGTCAATATTTGATAAAAACATTCTTCTATTGGTTGTTGGCTTCTCTGGTGTAATTACAACTCTGTCCATTAGTTTAAATTCTTCCATTGAATAAAGTGACTCTTCCAATGCTTGCTGTACAAAATCCAAGAGAATTTGTTAGCCCTTTAATCAAATTGGTGACAAAATATAAAATACTTCTGAAAACGTTATGGGAAGCAAATTTATGTAGAATGTCAGTTTATTAGCATCAGTGTAAATTAAATAAAAAATTCAGTTTATTGAGTAACTGCATTTTGTAAAAACATTTTTTTTTATTTTATAAAAACGTCATGTCTTTAAGTTTTCCATGATAAAATCCGTTCAAAAACTTTAAAAGATTTGTTATTTGTTTTCTCACAGCTTTTTGCCATGGAAACGTAAAATTTATAAGTTTTCTTTTGTAAAAATCGTTGTATTCATCATAAATTTCATAAAAACGTAAAATTTTTTAAGTTTGCTAAAGGATTTGTTATTTGTTTTCTCACAGCGTTTAGCCATGAAAACCTAAAGTTTTTAAGTTTTTAAGTTATCTTTTGGTAAAAAAATCGTTTTATTTATCATAAATTTCATAAAAAACATAAAGCTTTTAAGTTTTCTATAGTAAAAATCGTGAAAAACAATAAAATTATTGTTATTTGGTTTCACGTAGCTTTTTCCCACAAAAAATGATTTTTTTTTTTTTTTGCGGTAAGAGAAATACAATGGAAAAAATTAAAATAATATTTTTAATACATTTCATGAAAGTTTCATAATTTAGAGGATTATGAAATTTAAAAGGGTTATTTATATGTTTTTATCAAGAAACAAAAAATTAAATAAAAAATGCCAGAACGTAGAAAAATCATTTTTATCATAAAAAAAAGCTAAGTTCTTATCTTAAAAATAAATCCTCAAAAAATCACATTTAAATATCAAAGATTAACCAAAGAAAAAAAAAAGGACTGATATAAAATTCCTACACACATCTAACAAGTTATCAAAAAAAAAATTATGCATATGAAAATAATAAAAAAAAATCATGAACAAATCTCATAAATTTTGTGTTGGACAAAATTTTTTTAGCTCAAATATGATAAACAAAACACAAAATATCAACAAGCAATAAAAAAACAGTAAATTAGAGAATTACTATCCCACATTCACTGGTAACTTTGATTTCCTTCAACAGAAATTATTTTTTCCTCCAGATTTTGGTGCTTGCAAAATCGGTTGATGAAACTGGTGCTTGATTTCTTCAATTGTAACAAGAGAGAGTGAGATTAAAAAAAAAAAAAAGCAAGATGTTACAGGTTTTTTGTGAGATTCTAATTAGGTTTCACAAAAGGTGCTCCTTTTTTTTTTTTTTTTGAAATAAGTAGTTATTAAATATTATTTGATTTAAAATTTCTATTTTGGACTAAATAAATAAATTTGTAAGGAATATTACCATTATTTTGCAAACAAAAAATGGTTTACTAGGGTGTAAAACTTTAAAATAAATAAAAAATTAGTGTAATTTTTATATAAATAGATGTAGAAATATCATAGTTTTTAATAGAGAATGCGAGATCTACAATATGGTTCAATTTCTTTGTAACATGATATAAGATGATAGCAAGAGATGTGGTGTGTAAATAACAATGCTTTGGAACTGCTATTCGGCATATCATTTTGTAGTGCAAAAACTTGCAAAAAGAAAGAGACCTGTGGGTAGAAGTATGGGTACAAACAAGTCAAGTAAAATTGAATATATGCATGTTTAAGTTTGAGCTCGTAAAAAATAATGGAGTTCAAAGTTAAGCTCGAGTTCATCGAACTTGAAAATTTCAAGCAAGTTTGAGCTTAAATGAAATACGAATTTAAATGAGTTTACACAAATTTATATGAACAACATATTATTTAACTCAAAATTTTTATCAAATATAAAATATTCAAGTTCAAGCTTGAGTTTAGATTAAATATAAACTTAAATGACTTTATACAAACTTAAACGAGTAGTTTATTATTTTATCAAAATTTAAGCATATAAAAGCTTACCTTTTACAAATGTACCAAACACCCGAGATTTTTGGATCTTGTTTTATAAATTAATATAAGATTTTTCTTTAACCATTAAGTCCATCATAAAATACATATATAATAATTATATAAAATCAATAATTACTCTTAACAAAAAGTAATAATTTCTTAAAATTCCTATGCACATAAAAGAAATAAAAAAATTACAAATTTTAAAATAAGAAAAAAATAGCCAAAAAATTTCATAAATTTGTGTTGGATCAAAACGCTTTAACTCGGATATGATAAATAAAACATAAAATGTCAAGAAACCAAAAAAAAAAAAATTTAGATTAGAAAATTACAATCTTACAGTGAATGGCAACCTTTGATTTTCTTCAATAAAAGTTGATTATTTCTTCAATTTTTGTGCTTGCAAATTCAGTTTATGAAATTCATGCCTGATTTCTTTCAATTGTAATCGGAGGAAGTGAAAGAGGAAAAAGAAGCTATAGATTTTTTATGTTAGTTTCTAATAAAGTTTCACAAAAGGTTGTTTTTATTTTGAGATAATGTAGTTATTAAACTATATTTAACTTTAAATTCCTACTTTTGACTAAGTAAGTGAATTCGTAAGGAATATTTTCATTATATCCATAGTAGAATATGGTAATTAGGCCAAAGTGTAGGACTTCCAAGTAAAAAGAGGTTATGGTAATTTTAATCTACTCAAAAGGTTGTTACTATCTTTTTCTATGATTTTAATCATTGCATGTAAAAAATAGAAAAACAAGAAGTTATTATTATTAAAAGATGTGCTTTAATAAATTTGATAATTTACTTTTGTACATATGCAATATATCCACACCTGAAAATCTCCAGATCTGGCATAACATGTCGGCCCGTACTCATAGGATTTATTTGGACCGAGTTTATGCAAGCATAATTCGTTTAAATTTGTTTCAAAACAAACTTAACAATCATAAGCACAATGTACAAGAAGTCCGCGAAGAAATCCATCAAACTCGCAGGCCTAGACCTGACTTTACATATCCATTCCTGGTCATTCAATGGGAGGTTAGCTTTTCTTTCTTCTAAATTTTCTTCAATCACAATCATCAAGTTAAGCTAGTTGGCCCAAGACGTATATGAAAATGCTAACGCCCCGTAACAATGTGATTAAATTACTATTTAAAGGATTATTCTTAACATAAACATGTTAAAGTTGTTTTAACAATGTTTTCAAATGGAGATGTGTCTTGATTGAATTTGCATGATTTGATCCTTCTCAAAGTACTAGATATTTCTCTGACATAATAACAACTTCAAATAACAAATTGGGGTCTCTGGTCAGCAAAATTGTTCCCAGGTTAGCTTCCAAACTAAAGGACAACCAAGGTTAAATTCTAGAACATTTTAACATCTTACTATAATTCACATAAAATCTAACTAAAAATTAGTTTCATAAAAAAATTGTTAAAAATGCTTGCTCATCTAAATCCGGACATACCACCGGCACCACTCAAAATCATTAGCTAGACTCGAGACATACATCCTCGTTGTAACTTGTAACTGTAGTAATTGCCAATGGCTTCGATTGCTTTCAATAAATTCGATCTACATCTGAAGCTCTTGTACCAATAAGGTTCATAATCTCTACCAGTTCTCTGTCTGTTTATTTTTCAGAATTTCTTTAATGGCATTTTCATTGCCTCAATTTGAATCCAATGCCAAGTTCTCACCTATCCCTGAGCAAGATATTGAGCAAGGCCATCAGGAAAAAGCCCACATTGGAAGTCTTTATGATGAAGGTTCTGAATCATCATGGGATTTCCTTGTAGCAACCTTGCGATTATCGATGATCGGAATGTTTCTCTTTCTTCTTACAATATATGTGAAGCATTTAGAAGAATATTCTGATCCAATCCAACCCAAATTCTTTGTCAACTCGCTACGTGTTTCCCATTTCAACATCACTGATGGTGAGTTATCAGCAAGTTGGGATGTAAACCTAACCCTAATTAATGTAATGAATGACGCCAACATCAGAATTGGAACAATGGAGGCCTCCTTAATGTACAAGGAAAATGAAACACTAGCTGTGGTCACTATGGATGAATCGTATGGTTTGTTTGAAAGTGAAGTTTCTCTTATGAAAGCCAACGAAGAAAAGAGGATGAATTTCAAATTTAGTACAACAGGATGGGAGAAAGAGCAGCCAATCATAGACACTGTGATTCAAGAAATTGCAAAAGATTGGGAAAGAGGATTAATTAGGTTTGGTATGCAGATGAAAATGAGAGGTGATCTTGAGTTTGATGAGTGGGTTGTGCCTTTCATCATGTATCCGTGCTGCAACGATTTGGTTGTCCAGTTTACCAAGACATCTGCATTGCCGAGTGTGGCGGCAAACTTGATCGACGGCGGGGCCAGGGAGTGCTCTAGTGTTATCGAATATGAATATGTCTAAAGAAGATAACATAAAGAAATAGTTAAGTAGATGATGTAAATATATAATGTGATTCGTTGAGTTAAAATAATATTATTTTTTGAGTTAAATTAAATAATGTTTCCAATTTAATTTTGTCATATAAAGTCTTTATGTTATGTTATGCCTTATTATGAAACTTAGATATTGTGGGATAAATCAACTTTGCATTATTATTCACCTATGCATTGTCAAATTATTGAAAAATTGTTAAAAATTTTTACTATTTTTAAAATCTTTTACGTACTCTTACTTTTTTAATAACATCTCATCTTTCTATTCATTGATAGCATAAAAGGGTTTACACTAATAATGAATCAAATTTAAACTTAAATTTTTTGCATTGTAAGAAAATAAAAAGATGACGTGTTATTAAAATAGCAAAAGTAACTGAGCTTATACTAATAATAAAAGAGTTTTAACAGTTTTTTTTATAACATAACAACATATAAGTTGACCATGTAAAGTTAATTTATACTAATGCAGAGCTAATTTATAATAACAGTGAACCAGAATTAAATTCGTATACATTAGTTTCTATCAAAATAAACAAAAAAATAACCGAAGTTAACTAATTAAAAATCATTATAATTTGTAGATTTTATAAAAATAAATTATGAAATAACTCTTAATTTATCAATGTTTAAAAATTGAAGAGGCATGGAGATAAAACAATATATATAAAAAATTTTACACAAAAAATAAAGTAAAAAAATTCTTGTAACCCGATAATAACTCTAGGTCAAATATCTGCTTGGGATCCAAATCTCATTTTGCAGCCCAATCATAACACATCCACCCATATGACTCTCAATAGCCATACATCCATCTTAAACTCCTCACAACTTATGCGGATCCGCAACTCCTAGGAGCACCTAGTCCTCTAATTTCACTAGAGGCTCTGAGACTTTATCTCACACCTCCATTTCTAAAATAATGATTTTATAAATCTATATATATAATATTTGAAAAATAATATCATTTTTGGTCGGAAAAATCTCAAATCAATTGATATATTTTTCATATATAAACCTTAGTTATCACATAGTTGGACAACATATAATCATTAAGAAAAATATCCTTTCACTAATAATCAAATCCATAAACAATACTTATTTTAATAAAAACCATTTTTTTCCAAAAAGAGTGAAACAACTCAAAAGTAAATAGCTGTACACACACGTAAATAAAACAATATCTCAAATCATTATCATAAAATAGCTAAAATATAATTTCATTTACTATATTAAAAACCAATTTAATAAAAATTATTTAAATTCATACTATGGATCAAAATCATTATCACATAAGAGTGAGGTTGATACTCACCTTAAATCCTAAATGTTATTAGGGCTTACAATCTCCTAACAACTGATGTACAATCATTCTTTCACTCCAAGCTTTCAATAGTTTCTCAGTGGCCCATGTAAGTACCTTTTCAAACCTTAACGTCTATTATTAGACAACCTACGGTTATTATAACATTAAAAAAAAAAAAAAGAACCCTTTTAAACATAACCAATAGTATGCAACTTCTCCCAACTTAACATCCAAACCATAGCCTTAACTATAAAATCTTAGAAACTTTTATTCTTACCTTAAGAAGCTTGAATCCTACTCTGAGCTTGTAAGAACACCACTTCCTCTTTTTCTTCTTCTCTTCTCCATCTTCTCCCTTCACTGCAAGAATATTAGTATTTGCCAAAGGAATATTATCGACAAACATATCAATGAAAATTTTGGCAATACACTATGATTATATAGGAAAATTAATTAGACAAAAGGATTTATATTTATCGACAAAAATATTGGCAGATGAAAGACAAATAGTTAGTAAGTCCATTAGAAAATTTGAGTCCATAAAGTTAATTTGATTAAACTTGGGTTCAAGTTTGATGGGTCAGCACAAGAGCTAATGGATCGACCCCTAAGGGTGGCCAATGCTAGGCATCGATTAGTCATCAATCAAATCAATCAATTGGGTCCTTTAAATCGATTAATTGATCATTAGCAAGTTGAACAAAACCCTAGACACATAGGATTTCAGAAATCAAAATCCTAATATAGTCAAGGAGTCCTCAAGAAAATAAACCCTATCAGGAGAAAGTTTCTTTGCATCTTCGATCTAATTAGCAAAATTGAGGTAATTGAATGAACCAATAGCTTAAACAAGTTGATTTATCTCATCTTCTTAATTTTTATTTGGTGGATTATGTAAAGCTTTGGAGATTTTATTTAGGTTGCAACATAAGCCCAGCAACTATTTGATTTGATGATATAAGAATATTCATAAGGACTCTTTCTATTAGATGAGTAAGAATTTATGTCCTTGTGGCTTCTTTTGTTATAAAGATGTATTTTTAAATTAAGTTAAAATTATTTCTGATGTATTAGGAAAGTGGGAGATTAGTTGTAAATTAAGAATAATGACAAATGCAAAACTAGAAAGTATTTAAATTATGAAAAAGAATATGATAGAATTTTAAACCATGCTTTGAGCATAAATGAATCTAATGCATGACTTAGATATGAAAATATTATATGATATGATATAATTAGGAATGGACGAATGATAAAGAATAGTGATATAGCTTGATTAGAAATCCACATGCATGAGATGAATGATTACTTATGATGTTTGATCAATTGTATGTATGCGTGGGTGGACTTGGTTGATGGCACAACACAGGGTTGGAATATGGTATTAGTCAAATATTCTTTAGAAATATGAATTTTTCATATTTTTTATATTTCTCATAAATATTACAAAACATCATGATTTTCAGAATTGTACATAATATTCATATTCTTTTTATGAGTTTCACAAGTTTTTTTAAATTTTGCAATTTCCACAATTTTCATAATTTTATAGATATTACATCTCTCATGAATTTTATAAATCTTCATACTCTTCTTGAATTTTTCATGAATATTATGATTTACAAATCTTTAGAAATCCAAAATGTTCATAAATGATTTTTTTCATAATTTTATAAAGCTTCTTAAGCACCAAAGGATGAGTCAAAATAGATAATTTCCAACAGGGATAATAGATTAGTCAAATAGGTAGAACTAATATGGATAGATGTTATGATTTCCTTAGGAAAAACTCAAGAAAAGAGAAAGAAGAATAAAGAAATATTTTTTGCATCTGACCAACACGGTAGTCGGAATTGCACCATTTTTGGATTGAATCATGCAATTTGAGTTGGTTCGAAGGGGTAACGGTTTGAATCTTGAATGAAATCGAACAAACCCCTGAATTGCATCGGAATCGTGTCAAAATTGGAGAAACCATGCGATTCCTTGCAATTTGACGAAATAGATGATGATTTGGCACCCCCTTCCCCCAGTGTCTAGGCTCTATTTCTCACTGGTTTTATGCTCTGATTCTAATGCATTCTATTTGGCCTATTTGGGCCAGATGCAGAACCAAGTCAGCCCATTTTTAGGTATGACCCTGTTTAAAAAAAGGCCCATGAAGGATCTGTTTGTATTTTTTTTTTTTAACTTTAAATCCTAACTATCTCACATTCTCCTTCACTTTTACCCTTACCCATCTTTTAAAATCCTATTTTTTTTACCTTGAAACGCCACCACTATCTTGAAACCCTAACCTCCATTATTTTAAGTTTTATGTTTCTTAATTTAAATTATGATTTTTTTTCTCATCTATATTTATATTTTATTATATATAGCATAAAAAATGCTATTTTCATATTACTTTGTGAATCTTACCGATTCACGATTTGCTTCGATTTACAAGTCAAAAAATTGACCAACCGATTCGTGATATAATTCACAATTCGATAATCTTGGTTACTGATACAAAGTAAAAAAAGTGAAGACCTATGTACACTATGAAGATGAATTTAAATGATTTTTTCATCACTATGAAGCCATAATAACCAGTGACATCATGAGACAAAGGCAATGTAAAAGGGCATAACTATAATAAATGCAAAGAGTGCATTCAACATAATACGATATGGTTAAAGGCCATACAATCTCATTGCTCATCTCCTCTGAACTTACATAGTATCAATGTTTGAATGAAGTATGAATAATCTATTTCATAGGATTGGCAAACCATACAGACTCTAAATGTGTGCATGTTGGCTAGTTGATTTGAGGATCCCACTTATAGCTACCAAGGTAGCCTATTCATGTCACGCCCCAACATTGGTCACGTGCACGTGACCATTCAATACTATGATCTGGTTTGTTTGCGGATTCCATTACCAATTATTATAGTAACCCCGATTCAATACTGTTTCTAGTTGACCCTAGGGCATTACCTTTCACTACCTTGTGATAGCACCACTGTACAAATTGATTATGTCATTGTCTTGTAATATAGTTGATATGATTGATTGAAATAGAATATATTAGAAAAAGAAAAGATTTAAAGGTTTGCATAAACACAAAGAGAAATTAAGGTTAAGTTAGGAACATTAGAAATAAAAGAATTATATGTGTGTGTGTGTGTGTGTGGTATATATGTATTTTATGGCCCAAATTGTTTTCAACCCAAAAATGGGTCGAAAATTTCTACTCATTAAGTACTTAATTTGTACTTATACCATTCCATTAATATTTCAAGCTTATGGAAATTTTAAGAAATTATTAGTTAGAGCAAGTTCCTCTTTATATGTGTGCATAATATCATATGCATGGTATTCTTAATTATCTTTTTAATGACTGTGTTCACTCTGCTAGATAAAGGTAAATGAAGTTATGTTTTATGATTTATGAAAGAATTTATGGATTTTAATTTTCAAAGAATTAAATTCTTATAAAAATGGTTCTATTAAAATATTGCATTTCATTTATTTTAAAATAAATGTGCACATTTATATTTAGCATTGTTTTAATGTTTTTCAAGAGTAAATGTTTTTAAGGAAAGGAAAATGCTTATGGGTTCTATAACACCTCTTAAGGATAGGTTAGACTTGGATAAGCCAAATTAGTATAGAACGTGATGGAGTTAAAGTTAGAACTCAAAATTCAAACTAGACTGGAGCCACCTAATAGGTTCGACCTAGGTTTTAAGCCAGGTATAATCCTGAGACTTAAACCAACTAGTCAATAGGCCCCTAAAAGCGATTGACCAGTTGATACAATCTCACAAGGTCAACTGGTCATGCATGGACAAGTCAACCAACTGCCTCAATGAGCCTTTATAAGAAATAACCTCTATGATGTTTTCTATGACCATCATTTGTAATTGATTAGTTCCAAAGAGTGTTGCTCAACTAAAAGAGATAATGGTTTGTGTTCTTTAAAGGTGTGAACCTAAGATAAGGTTTTTGGTCCAAGGTCAAATTCTTTATTTAAGTTATTATTTTTCTTTAAAGTTTGATTATTTTTTTTTTTGATTGTTGCACTTTCTTCAACAGTCAAAGGCTAAGGTCAAACTAGGGAAAAGGGTTCTAAGGTTAGGTTTGAGAAAATTCTCTCTTACCAAAATGAGTATGATTTTTTGCTCTTCTAGAGCATTTTATTTATTAAAATTATTTTTCTAAAATTAGTTCAAAAATATTTTTTTGCTTGTTAGGGTAATTTAGAAAAAGAATTAGATAACTACCTTGACCTAATAATTAAATAAAATTATTAGAATATAGACTTAAGTCAAATTTATCAATCTAAATAACTTCATAATTAATTTAATTAATTATCTAAAATGAATAAAGTAAGAAACAAGATAAACAAATGCCAACAAGGTTAGGAAGGATAAGTTAAGCCTAGATAGACAAAGGAACTTTCAATGATGATTGTGTTTGTTAATTGGCACAAGTTAAGTGGGGTTTGATGAACCTATGTGTATTAGGATATATAAAATTTATGAAACTATTTTATCACATGACTATGTAAGCCTGTGACTCATGGTGTAGTGTAGGAGGACACAATACTTAAGGAACTTTATTAATATCCCAAGGGGCAAACATTTTATCAATAAACATTGTTCCTACCATTAACTCATCGGTTGCCAGTATAATTTATCTATTCGTCTTGTAGGCTCAAAAAGGATTAAAGATCCTTTATATGACATAGTTATGATTATGATATGATTAATAGAAAATGCATGATCATATATTATCAAGAAAATGAAAAGGTAAATAATAAAATGATTATGCATGTGCTTGAATATATATATATATATATATATATAGGATAGAAACCCTCACTTCCCTGAGTACTATGGATTTTACTCACCCCTTTCTTTTAACATTTTTCAAACACTTAACATTTTGAAGATCTTGATCATGCAAGACTCACTCCTATTCATTAGAGGTAGAAAGTATGTTTCAATATGTGGATAAACTTTAGTAAAGAACTAGTAGTCAGCCAGATTAACCCTATTATTTCGTGAGTTAAGTTTTGCATAAATATTTCATTTTAGCTTATTTCTATTTCCATTTTGCATATGTTTTCAGTCTAGTTTTGGATTTGAAGTGCGCACATTATTATTGAAATTTTATTCAAATATTACTTAAAGGATTTTTTCTGCATGAGACATGAGTCATAAATTTGTAGGTCATCATTTGGTGGTCCATGTCAATCACATTCTTGGAATTGGGGATGTGATAGATTTGTGGATCACTACTTGATGGTTCATGTCAATCATATTCCTAAAATTAAGGATGTGACATTCTCCTCATGAAATTCAAGATTCATTTAACCATTGGCTAAGTTCCAAGTTTTTCCCTCTTATTTCATCTCTTTTCTTGGAATTAATTTCTCTAGTTAGTGTTACTTGTAATTCCTTATTGCTCATCAGGAGGCTACAAATAACCAAATCTATGCTTTGAACTTCCTTCTAGCTACATTGAGGTGTGGAATTAAGGTTTTTTTCAGTTAATTAAGAAAATCAAGAGTTGCAAATTCTAAACCCTTAAAATGCTTTTTTTTTTCTTTTTTTAGGGCTTAAGTTTTGAAGAATGTTCATCTAGTTTCTTCAAGTTTGGTGGACTCTGGGTGCATCTTTGACCGCTAATGAAGCTAGTTTGTGAGTTTTTTTTTTTTTTTTTAATATTTAACCTTTGTTGTTATGAGTGGATTTTCTGAGGTTTTCATTACATAAGTTAGTTATGATTTGTAAATTACAAAGGTTCACTAAACCACCGTGTATCCTAGATTTAGCGGCAGTTGAAACAATGGCCGCAGCAAAACCCCTGCCCGGCCAATACTCAAATTTTAGTAGTGTTTATTGAGTAACTGCATTTTGTAAAACAGTCTTTTGTAAATTAATAAATTTGTTGGAATAACTTCCGACATAAACGTTAATGTGATAAATGTTAAATCAGCTCATCACAATTTCTATACTTCTTTTTGTTTATTATTTTTTTGTTTTTGGAGATCACTAAATAAACTTTCCCTACGAATACCCTGACATTATTATATTAAAAACGACCCTCCAAATTTCACTGTACAAATATGGATAATAGTGCAAATGTGATTCGCGGAGGACATCAATTAGATTATTGTATTGATTTTTTTTTAATTTCTTTTTTACTGTTTTGATTGTATTGTAACATTGTGAAAGTGCAATAGAATATATTGATTCCAGCATGTATCAAAAATCAAATACTTAATGATCAATTTGGTAAAAAAGGAAGAAAGAACTTTAGCCTCTATACAATTAAACTATAACTTGGCTTGCTCATAGTTCACATTTCAATCAGCATTAATGCATTTTCTTGTCATAAAAGAGCTAAATATTTTAGTCTTTATAAAATCATTCTAAAAATTAACTTGCTCATATTTCACAATTCACTCATTATTGACGCATTTTCTTGTCATCTTAAGAGGAGAAATTTAATTTATACCAAATTTCTGGATCAGATTCAGTTAGAACTAACATGGAATAAAAGGTTTATTATTAGTTGTCATCACTAACTATCCATTCTTTCCAATATTATTATCAAATATGATCTTGGGGCCATTTGAAACACTTTCATTTGCCAAAATCATATCCATAACACTACAGTAATAAAATAGTTAAAATAAGTAAATAACTTCTATTCAATGTTAAAATAACCTTTTGAAAGTAGTATAGCTATTCGGAACTGCCATGCAATTGTTCTGGTATGCTTCTATGCGTTGACTGGAAAATGCAAAAGCTAACGTGCAACAAGAAAGATGGATAACAACATTTTAGGGGAAAAAATAACAATACCTGCTCAAAGAGGTTCCTGACTTCCCTTGATACAAGTGCGAAGTGTGAAGCCAATTTTACTTCTAGCATCAAACATTCTATACCATAAATGGCCAGTCATGACCCTAAAATGATAGTCCCTTATCCAGAATCAATATGCTTCAATATATTGAATTGCAAAGTTCTATTGCTTATGAACTTCAATTGCACAATTATTTGATTTCAACTTTAAACTCCATGTGTTCTGTTGGAGAATCTATTCCGTAGAAAAATTTCTTTTCTTTGTGTTAGAATTATGTTATGTTATAGGAAATTATCTTAGATTGTTTATGATTAATCTTAAGTTATATTATAAGCTTAGATTATGTTATGAACTTGCTTATAGTACATCCAAAGTTAAAAGTAATATATTCTTTCTATTTCAAGTAGCTTTGTATAATAAACATTAGGTTTATGTTCAATGTATTAATTCAGTCTCATTTCATTCTATTATAATATTAGAGTTTTCTTCTTAATTCTCTCTATCCTTGCTCTACTCTTTACTTTTCACCTAATCCTGTACTTTCTTAATATAATATTAAAGCAATATAATCTGTCTTGAGGTCTTAGAAATTATACAGCTTTTGACAACCTCAAAGAGGTTACTATTGACGTAGAATTTAAGTTTAATTTTGTTTTAGTTTAGTGCGTTATGTTTGTAAAAAAAAAATAATAATTCAGTGTTGCTATTCTAGTAAATGTTTATTTTAGGTTGATTTTTTTTTTTTCATTGTTACCATTGATTAAGTTTTTGCTGAAAAAAAAAAATCACTAGAGTCTGACTCCCACGGATGAAGAGCCAATCTCCATGACGTTCAAGGACCATTCTTTACCATTCTTCATCACCATCTATCACGGCTTCTTCATCCTCTTTACATTGTGCAACTATTTCTGCTGAGATTCCGTGAAAGACGCAGTTTCCCTCCTCCACTGTGACCGATTGTCATTGGGTCTTTCTCCCTCTCACCTTTCTGCTACCACAATCCAAACAGATGCCGCATTAGATCAGCGGTTGTATGGTTTCCAAGAGCAACAGATTAATCCCCAAAGACCCACCTCTTCAAAGACCCACCTCCGGCAGCATTAGCAGCACCGTTGAGTCCTTCAGTAGTCCCTGTCCACCATCCACAGCTGCGCCAACGATAACATGTAGATACCTTCAGACACCACCAGTTATGCTAGAAGATTGCCACGGACTGTGATTCATTGTCGTCAATCATTCTGTCAACTGATGTCGTTTGATCTTCACCTTCCACCCTTGGACAATGCTGACACTGGTAATGAGATGTAACTTCATGAATTCAAGATCCTCCATTATGTTCTTCCATGATTTGCATATGCTTTTAAATTGCATCAATGGCTTCACGGTGACTTTAGCCAATGTGGTATATAATTGTTGTTGCTGCTACTACCCTTCTGCGTATTTTGACCATCACATTTTCTAAGCCAATGTATTATTGATGTTTCATTTTAGCTTTCATATTTTTTTCAATTGATCTATCATTTTGACTATTAATTTTTCTCTATGAATATATCATTTTAGTCATCTCATTTTTTAAGTTGATGTATCATTCTAACTATTATGTTTTTTTAGTTTAAGTGTCATTCCAATTGTCACCAAATTTTATTGTATGTTAATCCGGCATACTTTCATCTTTCAGGTGCCGATGATCATTCCAGCAGCCATAAGATTGCTTTGCGTTCAAGGGGTGTTATTCGTAAGTTGTGTTCGTTGCAAGCCATTCATCAAGTTGGAAGATTTGTCAAGTTTCTTTATTATATTTTATTTCATTTTATTTTTAAGAGTTCTAATTTATGTTCCAAGCTTGAGCTTAATAAGTTTTAGCTTAATAGGGAGTGCTAAATTATGTTATATATTAAGAAATTATCTTACATTGATTATGATTGATGTTAAGTTATATTATGAGCTTAAGTTATATTATGAACTTACTTATAGTACACCCAAAATTAAGAGTAATAAAGTCTTTATATTTCGTAATAGCTCTATATATATAGTGCATTAGGTTTATACCTAATATGTCAATTCAGTCTTATTTCATTCTAATACAATATCAAAATTCTCTCCCTAATTCTCTTTGTCCTCTCTCTACTTTTCCCTTTTTACCTAATCCTAATTTACTTTCTCAAAGGTTTGTTTGCAAGTAAAATATTTTTATACTACTTATATATCCTATGATTAACAAAATAATACATGGTGCCATAGTAGTGGGGAAAACTTCTTCTTTGAAGTTGTGAAAGTTGTTTTCCACCACACTCCCTACATATAACATAGAGCAAATAGAACATTTTCTATGATCTTAATTTTTTGTGACTAATAAACACAAATAAATGAGATTTTTTTTATGGAAAATATTTTCCTACAAAACAAAAGGAGCCTTAATTACCGGTGATGTTCCAAATCAAGAATAGTACACATCATGCTTCAAAATAACCTTGCCAAGCAATCTTCTATAATCTACACAAGAATAACAAAAGGAATCAGGTACACATGAATGAATCAAATAATAACACGTATCACAAACCATTTCTACGTACTGATTCTGTGATATCCAGCAATCATTAAACAATGTAATGTAATGAACAGATATATGACCTTTGAAAGGCGGCTAAGGGGCAGAAACATCTTTTGACATTGCAGGGGAAGAGATCATTCCTCTTCATAGACCAATTTGCCATGAAGAGATCATTCCTCCTTAGCACTGATTCTGATTAGCTATGAACCAATTTGCACACCAATTATAGACCCTTTTGCCACGAAGAGATCATTCCTCTTTAGCACCATTTTCAATTGATGAATCTGGTATGTCATAAATAGGCCCCACTTCAGGGATACAGCCAGCTAACTTCAGCTGCCCATCTAGTTCAACCAGCAACAACTGAACTTCAGCATAAGATGGATGAGATTTATCAGATGCTGCAAATTGATGAATTTTCTTTCTAATCTCAACCCAGCTAGACCCAGGACACCTCTTTCCTATTTGCAGATCTTTCATGTTTGTCCGGATCTCTGCAACCTTATTCCACCAATTTACTTCAGCATACATGCTCAGAAGGAGTTTGTAGTACCCACTGTTATTGGGCTCCAAAACCATTAGATTCTGAACTGCAATATGAGCAATTTCCAAGTTCCTATGAAGCTTACACCCATTCAACAAGGCACCCCAAATAACAGAATTAGGTTGGAAGGCCATGCCTCTGATCATCTTTAGGGCATCTTCAAGCAAGCCAGCTTTGCTCAATAAATCTACCATGCATCCATAGTGTTCAACATGGGGGGCGATTGAATAATCATGGATCATGCTCATAAACCTCCGATGACCCTCTTCTACAAATCCTGCATGGGTGCAAGCACTCAGGACACTAATGAAAGTAACCCCGTTTGGTTTAACTTTTTTCCTTTCCATTTTATCAAACATTCTTAATGCCTCTTTTGCATAGCCATGTACTGCAAGTCCATCGATCATAGAATTCCAGCAAAACAAATTTTTATTTTGCAATTTATAGAAAACCAGAAGGGACCTATCTAAGCTCCCACATTTTGCATACATATCAATCAATGCAGACCCAATGTACACATCAAGATCAAATCCATTTAGCATCAAATAAAGGTGTACCTCCTTTCCTATGTCAAGTGCACCCAGATGAGCACAGGCCGAAATGACAGTTGTTATAGTCACTTCATCTGGACTAATCCCATTGTTTATCATGTCATGAAAAAGTGCTATTACATCTCCAAATCTTTTGTCATGAGAATAGCAAGTCATCATGGTTGTCCATGAAATAATATCCCTGCTAGGCATTTGATTAAACAACAACTCCGCAAGGTTGCTATTCCCTGATCTTGTATATCCATCAATCATGGTATTCCAAGTAGCAATGTTTTTTTGAGGCATTTCATCAAACAATCTGCCTGCAGAATCCATATCCTCATTTCGGGCATAAGCCGCAATCATTGTTGTCCATGCAAAAACATCTCTTTCATGCATATCATCAAAGGCCTTCCTTGAGTCATTGATATCACCCAAAGTCGAATAGAACTCAACCAAGGCAGTCTGAACAAACACATGTGAGTCAAACCCATGTTTCCAAACATGACCATGAACAGCTTTGCCTAAACACGAATCCATCATTAATGTGCAAGCCTTAATTAATGACGAAAATGTATAACTGCCGGGAACAACTTCATCTCTCAACATACGCACATAATATTCTAAAGCTTGATCTGACTTACTATGATAAACAAAGCCTCTAATCAATGCATTGTAAACAAAAGCATTAGGATTT
>JANHAO010007403.1:0-20196 GCA_026873985.1 Saraca asoca
TCTCCAAAGCATATTTTCTTTGTGAAATGAAGATTCCAACATCTGATTGGTGGATTTCCATTCCAAGAAAATAATTCATTTCCCCTAAATTAGTCATTTCAAACTCATTCTCCATATCATGTTTAAATTTCTTTAGGGAATTTGAATTATTCCCTATGATTAGTAGATCATCAACATACAAGGACACAATGAGCTACACTTCATTTCTTGATTTCTTCACATACAAAGTAGCTTCATTTTCATTTCTTTTAAAGCCTTTTTTGCAGAAGATAGTTATCAATTTTGCTATACCAAGCCCTTGGTGCTTGTTTTGAACCATAGAGTTCTTTATGAAGCTTGTTGATTTTATTTTGACTTCTTAGAGCCCAAAAGCCTTCAGGTTGATCAACACAGATGTCTTCTTTAAGCAAACCGATTAAGAATGCTGACTTCATATCAAAATGACAGATTTTCCAACCCAATTTTGTTGCCAATGCTACTAGCAACATAATTATATCATGTATTACCACAGGAGCAAATGTATCTAAAAAATTAACTCCATGCTATTGAAAATAACCTTTTACCACCAACATGGCCTTGAGCTTGTGTATAGAACCATCAAGATTAAGTTTAGTTTTATAAACCCACTTAACACCAATTACCTTTTGATTACTTGGTTTGTTTACAAGCTGCCAAGTTTTGTTTTTCTCTATCAAATTCATCTCCGTTTGCATTACAGCTCTCTAACCTTCTTTTGTAGCAGCTTCAACGTACCTTGTAGGTCCTAATATAGCAACATTTCACTTTTCATAAATCTCTTACAAAGTTCTAGTGCCTCTAACTAGAAATTCAGTGTCATTGTCATAATTTTCTTCCTCACCTTAAATATTCTATTCTTGGAGATTATCTTCTCTAAGTTGACCTTTACTTGAGGTTTCTATTTTTGAATTTTTCCAATTCTATTTAGAAATTTTATCAAACGTCACATTTATGCTGATAAGAATTTTCTTTGTCATTAACTTTGAATACAATAGCACAACAGAAGAGAGAAAGAAAATATTTCTTTCAGAAGAAAAGATTCTAAATACATTACATAGGGTTAGGTTATATAGGCTACACATCCTATACAACAGCCGTTCCTTAAAAATAGGAATGTAATAAATATAATATCTAAAATATCTAAATAAATCTTTCTATTTTCTACACCCCTCTTAAGTTGGTGCATAGATATTAATCATGCCCAACTTGTCAATGAAAGATTCAAATTTTAGTCTAAAATGACCTTTAGTTAGCACATCGGCTATTTGTTGTTCTAAAGTAACAAATGACATGCAAATAATTTCATTTTCCAACTTTTCCTTAATGAAGTGCCTATTAATTTCAATATGTTTAGTACAATTATGCTAGACAAGATTGTTTGCAATGCTTAAGGCTAATTTATTATCACAAAATAGCCTCATTGGTGCCTTGATATTTAGCTTCAGCTCTTCAAGTACTCTTTTTATGCACAACACCTCACATACTCCATTTGCCATGGATCTAAACTCAACTTTTGTACTACTTTGTGCAACCACATTCTGCTTTTTGCTCATCCAAGTAACAAGATTTCCCTATAGGTAAGTATAGTAACTAGACGTTGATCTCTTATTAGAGACTGAACTTGTCCAGTTTGCATCTGTGAATACTTCCACACCTTTTTGATCACCCTTTTTGAATAACAAGCCTCTATCAGGAGAGCTCTTCAAGTACCTTAGGATCTTATATACTGCCTCTAGATGTTTTTCATATGGTGAATGCATTAATTGACTCACAACGCTAATAGCAAATGCAATATCTGACCTTGTATGGGACAAGTAAATAAGCTTCCTTACAAGACGTTGATATCGACTCTTATCACTTGGAACACCATATGAGACCTCTCCCAACTTCTAATTAGGATCTATAGGTCACTTGGTTTGCAACCACTCATCCCTATCTCTTCTAAAAGGTCTAGGACATACTTCCTTTACAACACATAAATCCCTCTTTTCGATCTAGCCACCTCCATACCTAAGAAATAATGCAAAGGACCCAAATTCTTAATTTCAACTCTGATGTAAGACATCTCTTCAACCTACTTATCTTATCACCATCATTTCCCGTGAGTATTATGTCATCCACATACATAATCAAAATTGCTACTTTTCCACACTTTGTAGGTTTATAAACATTGCATAGTCAGATTGCCCTTGACTATATCCTTCTCCTCTCACAAACCAAGTAAATCTCTCATACCAAGCACGTGGAGACTGTTTTAGTCCATAGAGAGACTTTTTCAACCTACAAACTTTTCTTCTAAATTTTTCTTCAAAACCAGGAGATGCATCCATATAGATTTTCTCTTCCAAATCTCCATTGAGAAAAGTATTTTTAACATCCAGTTGATACAAAAGCCACTCTAGATTTACAATTAGTGAGAGTAGTATCCGAATAATATTCAGTTTTGCCACTGGGGTAAATGTCTCATGGTAATAAACTTTATAGGTTTGTGTGAACTTTTTGCACTAATCTCACTTTATACTGTTCCAAGGACCTATTTAAGTTGAACTTTACTGTAAATACCTACTTGCATCCAACCACCAATTTGTCTTCAGGTAGATGTACTACCTCCCATGTCCCATTTTTCTCAAATGGCTCTATCTCCTCACGAACAGCCTCCATCCATTCAGGAACCTTTAGTACTTCCTGTATAGACTTAAGTATTTCCACACTTAACAGATGTGAGATAAAGGTAGAATAAGATGATGACAGATTTTTGTATGACACAAAATTTGAAAGGAGATGTTGAGTACAAGATCTAATTCCTTTCCTAAGAGTAACTGGAAGGTCTATAGATTGGTCTAGAGATTTAAAAGTTTTACCTAGACTTTCAGACTTGTGTTTTTTAGATTTAGCTTTGGATCAGATTCTTGACTTTATGGGGGTACAGATACATCTCTATTATTTTGAATCCATCCCCTTGGTGTAGATTCTCCCAAACAATCTCTCATTATTGAAGTGTACCTCATTTATTGTCCTATTTCCCATATCTTTTTCAGGCACTAAGGTAGGTTTTGGTTCTTTCACATTTAAAGTGTTAAGATCAACTATAAACTTAGTATTTGTCTTAGCCACACCATCCATTTCCATATCAATCTCAAAAAACAAGTCTACATCATTCCCCCTGAAGAGAAGTGTAAAAAAACTTTGAGATTCAAAGAACATAGCAACCATTGTCACAATTTTTTTTTTTTGTTTTTGGATCAAAACATCTATAGCCTTTTTGTGTTGGGGAATATCCAAGAAAAATAAATTTTAATGCATGTGGATCTAATTTATCTCTATTATAATTGTGAATATGAACAAAAGCAACACACCCAAACACTTTTAGAGGTAAATTTGAAGCAAGGTGTGACATTGAAAAAGTGTTTTTGAAAACAGTTAGTGGCATTTTGAAATTTAAAACTTTTGTTGGCATCTGGTTAATAAGATAGGTAGTAGTAAGGATTGCCTTCCCCTACAAGTATTTAGGTACCTTGGTTGTGAAATTAAGGAGCTAGCTACTTCTAGAAAGTGTTTATTTTTCCTTTCTGCTACCTCATTTTGTTGAGGAGTGTTAGTACAAGAGCTATGATGAACAATCCATTTTTCTAAAAAATATGAACCAAATATTTTATTAAAGTATTCCTTTCCATTGTCACTTTGAAATACTTGAATTTTTGTTTGAAATTGTGTTTCAACCATGTTATAAAATTTTTTGAAACAATATTAGCCTCAAATTTGTCTTTAAGTAAATAAACCCAGCTTAGGTGTGTATGATCATTAATAAATGTTATAAACCACCTTCTTCCAAAAATTGTTGGTGCCTTAGATGGTCCTCACACATCACTATGAATGAGATTAAAGGGCTTAGATGCTTTGTACAATTGAGCAGGAAAAAAATGCACAATGATTCTTAGCTAATTGACAAACATCACATTAGAATGATGATAAAATTTTATTTTGAAACAAGTTTGGAAACAAATATTTTAAATATTGAAAGTTAGGATAGCTTAACCCACGATTCCATAACATTATTTCATTGTCACTAAAACTAAGGTAAGATCTAAGACCAGAGAACTGAGATTGCTCACACAAATGACTTCCATCATCAAAATAATAGAGACCACCATACTCCTTAGCATTGCCAATCATCCTCCCTATTTCTAGTTCTTAAAATTCACAACAATTGATAGAAACTTAGCACAACACTTTAAACCATTAGTTGGTTTACTAATGGAGAGTAGGTTACATGAAAGATTATGAACATGAAGAACATTATGAAGGACAAGAGTATTTGATATAGCTATTGACCGTTTCCCAGTAATAGCCGGGAGAGACCCATCAGCTATTTTAATTTTTTGATTTCCTACACATGAACTATAAGAAGAAAATAACTTTGAATAACTTGTCATGTGAATCGTTGCACTAGAATCTATTACCTATGGATGATGAGGAATAGACGACACATTGAATACAACAGGTTGAAGACAAGTATCTTTTTGGGCTAAGGAACAAGAAGAGGTGATAGTTGAAAATTATGTGGATTGAAAAAGTCTATACAATTGTTCTAACTGTTCTTTACTGAAAGATGGTGCTACCCAGATACTTCAGAATTGCCATGCTCATTTGCACTTGATTGGAAAGCCCATTCTAGGTAATTTTTATGTTCAATTTGTGAACGGTCAATTGAATTGGAGAATTTTCCAATCCGCTAAGGTTTACAGACCCTGACAATAGAACTGACCCAACCTTTACTCCAGATAGCAGTGAGGTTGAACTGGTGTCAGCTATCACTCCACGCATGATTGTTTGTGCCATTATAGACAGATGATTTTTAGGTTAGGCTTGAATCTAACCTAGCTCTGATACTATGAACATAGTAGCATAGCAGAAGAGAGAAAGAAAATATTTTTTTTCAGAAGAAAAGATGTTGAATACATTACATAGGGTTAGGTTATATAGGCTACACATCCTATACAATTGCTATTCCTTAAAAATAGGAATGTAACAAACACAATCTCTAAAATATCTAAATAAATCTATTACAAACATAAGTTTTAAAATATCTAAATAAATCTTTTTATTTTCTACAATCTTGTATATTTTATAACCTTTGGAGTTACTACTGTATCTTATAAAAATACCAACTTTTGCCTTCTGATCCAATTTGTCTCTTTTCACTTATGGAACAAGAGCATAACACACATAACCAAATATTTTGAGATGCTCAATTGAAGGCTTCACTCTATGCCATACCTTAGAAGGAGCTTTTCCTTTCAAGGCTTTAATAGGCAACATATTTAGCAAATATATTGAGGTATTAACTGCATCAGCCTAAAACATTTCAGGAAGGCCTTTTTCAAAAAACAAAGACCTACTTATCTCCAATACAAACCCATTCTTCCTTTCACTCACTTTATTCTGTTAAGGAGTGTAAAGAATAGTCAACTGATGTTGGATTCTAACTTGTTTACAAAAATTTTTAAACTCCTGTACTATATACTCAGTTCCATTATTAGACCTAAATTTTTTAATTTGACACCTAAGCTTCATTTTTAACCATAGGCTTGAACTTTTGAAAAACTACAAATACATCTGACTTTTGCCTTGTAAAATCATCTATAAATAACAGAAAACATTTGCTGCCATTTAAAAGAAGTTGTGCTCATTGGACTGCACATGTTAGTGTGTATAAGCTATAATTTTAAGGCTCTCTAACTTGCTTTAGTAGGAAATGACAATTTACTTTGCTTTCTAATACCAACACACTTCACACACATCAACATTATCTTGAATGACAAGTAAGTTTTCAATTAAATCATTTGAATTGATACACCTAAAAGTGGAATAATTAAAATGACCAAGTCTTTTATGCCATAAAAAAGAGTCATCTACTGCACTTGAAAAAGTATGCATAGCTATTTATTTAAATTCTATTGGAAAACTTTTATCTCTCACCTTAACAAAATTAGTTCACAACTAGAGGGATCAAATATGTTATATGTCATATCTTCAAAATGCAAGGCATAATGCCTTTTAAGCATTTGTCCCACACTTAAAAGGTTTTGATTTATCTCAAGTACAAGCAAAACATCTGAACAAACTTGGTACCTGAGGGAGTTTCAATATCAACAACTCCTTTCCCTTTGATGTCAACACATTCTCCATTACCAATCCTGACTTTGGAGATGTAGGACCTACCAAGTTCCTTGAAACAACCGGCATCATGTGTCATGTGATTTGTGCACCTGCCACCATGATTCTTTATTGCTACTTGTTACATAACAACTAGCAACAAACAATTACTCCTTAATCTTTTGCTAATGCTCAGCAACTTGGGCTTGTTATCCTTGCTGGTTTGCTTTGTTTTTGCAAACCTTATCCACATGACTAAATTGATTACAAGCTCTGCATTTGACTCATGGCTTGAACTAACAAAAATTCTCAAAGTGGCTTTTCTTCTTGCAATGGGGGCAAGGAGGATACTTTCCTTTTTAGCCTCTTCCTTTGTTGCGTTTTCCCTTCTTATCTTTTTCCTTCTTTTCTCCAGATTGCTTTTTTCTTCCATAACTTGCATTTGGTTGTTTATCTTTTTGCTTGGCAAAGAATGCACCTTCTGATGTGTCTTTAAGCCTAATGGCTTTTCTTTGTTCAGTAGCTTGTAAAACATTTGTAAGCTCTGAAAGAAAAATCCTGGATAAATCTTTGGAATCTTTAGGAGAGGACATTTTTGCTTCAAACCTCTCAGGCAAACTCACTAGGACTTTCTCCACTACTCTTTGGTCAGTCAACTTCTCACCAAGCAACCAGGTTTGATTCACAACACACAAAAGTCTGTCTGAAAAATCTTCAATAGATTCTATATTCCTTATCTTCAAAGATTCAAACTCCCTACTTAGATTCAAGACTTACATCTGCCTGGTTCTATCACTTCCATTAAACTCCTACTTAAGCAAGTCCTAAGCTTGCTTTGCAGTGTCAAAATTCAAAATTCCTATCCTAATATGATCAAATACAACATTTTGTATGCAGAATAGAGTCTTGAACCTCTTTGCATGTTCTTCATTATGATGCTTAATTTGAGCAATTGTTGGGTTTGTGGGAAGGATGGGTGTTTCCCTATCATTTTCCACCACATCCCATATATCAAAGCACTCAAATAATTTCTCATCTTGGATGCCCAAATTGGGTAGAGCTCTCCATTAAATTTTGGAGGAGGTGGAGCTGAAAAACTACTTGAAGCCATGACTGAAAATTCAGATTTTTTGGGTTTAAGAAGAAAGAAGCCTAGTTGGTTTCTGTCTAGCTCAAACTCATAGGTCCCTCAAGAATAATAAGTTCTAAATATCATGTTATAAAAACACAAAACAGAGAAGTGTTTTGCTGAAAAACCAGAGAAAGGGCATGGAAAAAATGGTTTGGTATATTCATTCACTAAGAATTGAACATATATGTTACAAGCATGATCAAAATAGGCTAACATAACTTGCAGACAGGTCAATACAAAAAAACTGGTGTAAATCTCCAGAAAATAACGACCACTGCTCCTTTCTTTCTAATTACTCACCTGCTAACGTTACAACCATCATTCTTTAAAACGAAGATCAACACACATTTTCACCTAACCAAACCACCCAAAGTAGACTTTAACAAAAATAAATAAAAATATCTAGTATTAACTTAAAAGTATCTAGAAAAATCTCAATCACCTAACCAAACAATCCAAAGCAGGATTTAATAAAAATATCTAATATTAACTTAAAAATATCTATAAAAATCTCAATTTCTAACACAGATACATAATTGCGATGGAGTATGCTCACCAGTGGCACAAAGTACTTGGAAATGTGATCTGCAAGCTTCTGAACTGGAGCTTTAGCCATCTGGGCAGACTCAACAAGACGAACAATCTGAGAGAGGGCACTTTCTGATCCGACCCTTGTCACCTTCACATGCAAAACCCCATTCTCATTCACAGTGCCTCCAATCACCATATCACCTTTCCTCTTCGCCACTGGCCTGGCCTCGCCAGTTATCATGCTCTCATTTATGTGGCTTTGTCCCCACATCACAAAACCATCCGATGCTACTTTTGCGCCCGGAACAATCTTAATCACATCATCCTTTTGTATCAGCCTGCTATCAATCTGACGTTCACCAAGTACATTTCCTTCATCATCCAGAGTTAACAAGGTTGCTATCTCAGGATTCAAGTCCATAAGCTTGGCAATGGCCTGAGATGTCTTTCCCTTTGCCAAAACCTCCAAATACTTCCCCAGTAGAATGAACGAAATCAGCATTGCGCTGGTCTCAAAGAAGTCGTTGCCCTTAAAATTTCGAGAGAAAGCAGCTCTCCCCACAACATAGACAGAATAGAAGTAAGCTGCATTTGTTCCTAATGCAATCAAAACATCCATGTTAGCCGAACCTTTGCGCAGAGCATTGTAGGCACCAATGTAAAATCTCCGGCCTATGATAAACTGTACTGGGGTTGCAAATTCCCACCTCAAGATCAGTCCAATAGTTAGCATGTTGACAATTTTGATATCCAAAGCATGCTTCATTCCAGGAATATACACAAGGACCATGGATGTTAAAAATAAAGGAACGGTGAAACCCAAACTCCATATGAAGAATTTGAAGTAGTGCTTAATTTCCTGCTGTCTGTGAGTTTCTTTTCCTCCGTCATCTGGAAATATCATTGCTTTAAAACAACCAGAACCCGTGGATTCTATGACTTCAATAAAGCTTCTAGGCCCTGTCAAATATGGTTTATAAGCAATTGAAACTTTGTTAATGTCTGGATATATGTCTATATTTTCGACGCCTGGGAGAGCTTGAAGAGACTTTTCAATTGCTCTCATGGATTCGTCATTTTCAGTGCCATCAATTTTGAGTTCAATCTTGCTTATGTGTTCTCCTGAGCTTATTAGTGTGGCTTCAAATCCAGTATCTTCTATGGCTTCAAATATCTTATTGTAGCTCAGAATCTTGGGATCATAGTGGACTCGTGCTTCTTCAGTTGCCAAGGCCACTTGTGCTTTCTGGACCCCAGGAATGGCTTGCAGGGCCCATTCAACAGTCGAAGAGCAAGACGTACATGTCATGCCCTTTATGTGAATTCGGCAGATTTGAGATGAAATGCCATGATTGGTCCCATCCTGAATGATCTCTGCTTGAAATCCAGAATCTTCAATTGTTTCACGTATTGTCTCCTCCTATATTTTGAACACCAACAGATCAAATTAACTGTTTCTTTATGGGGCAAAATAATAAATTAATTTTTTTGGCAGAATTTAATATTTATAAAACTACTAATTAACTACTAAGCATGCTTCCAATTCCATTTTGTTTTAACTTCATATTCTTATTATGTTTTCACTTTCCGGAGATCATACACTATTCAATAAAAAAATGGTTGCCCTGTGGTCCAGGATTGTTAAAAACTACATCCCAATTTAAAATGGTATCTGAAAACGAATGATTAAAAAGAGAAGAAAGTGGAGTATCAAGTCATGAATATAAGACATAATAGAAAAGTGAAAATTTTATTATCTATCAATAATGGGAGATGTCAGATGTCTGCCAGTGACCTCTTTGTGCACAAGTGGATGAGAAAGGCCACACACTTCATTTTTAAATTGAGGGAATGGGGCCTCTTGCCTCGGTTGTTTATTTTCACCACAAAAAACCCTAATTGGACCTAATATTATATCTTATCATGTGCCAGTACTTTTCATCTTTTTATTTTGTTCAAATGATGGCCTCTTACTATTCCTTCCCATCTGTCAATAAAAACAACCCGCACGATTTCAATAATGCTTTCAAAGTTTTGATAAAATAAATTTCATTACTTAATATATATATATATAATATCTTTATTTAAATATCAAAATAAAAATTAAAAATAATGTTAAATATTATTACATCATTAAAAATATAATATCATGATTGTTAAAGTTTAATGAAAACTGTGGCCACCGTGGCCACAATACACATGCGTAACCAATTAACCTGCCATCATCTTTATGGTTGCGTATTTGGTCTTCCCAGTTAAATGACCAATTGTCACATCCTTTGTACATGCATTAACTTTAACAAAAACAGAAAGTATATACGTGCCTTAAAATCAATGGTGAGGTATATATCGTGAAAGTTGAAAGGGCACTCACTTTCTTGGAACATCAACATCTTCAGTCCACAAATAGGAAGAAAAAAAAAATGCTTAGGAGCGAAATCGGAAATATTTTCTTGGTATTATTTTTATACATCATATTTTAATATTGATACACTTTTGAATTTCAATTTTATTATAAGCCCTACTTTTTTTATACAAAATTATAATTATTTAAAACTTTTCGTGTTACAATACTTTGTCAACAACATTATTATTTTTTATATGTTTATTATATATGCAATTTGTATAAAATAATAAATTTTTTGAAAAATTATTAGATTTGTTCACATAATTCATAAAAATTAAAATTTTCTTCCAAAAAATTATAAAAAAGATAAAAATCTATAATATATGTATGAATTATAAATTTTCAAGTATCATAAATTGTTAATGATATTATCAAAATATTTTTAAATCTAATTGTATAATAATATATTTGTAGATATATATATTTTTTAAAAAAGAAATACATCATCTTAATATATCACACTAGTAATCTAATATTATATCAATTCAAAAGAAATAATTTAATTTGAATTTTCATTTGAGGGCCAACATGATTTTTTTAAGGGAACTAATTATATAATTAATAAATAAATATGCGAGAAATCATTGTGATTTGTTCAGACCCTCCAAACTCCAAACAACAATGTGATTGCGCCCCTCGCTATGCTTGCAAGTTATCTCCCACAGTTAAAGTTAAGAATAATGATAAACAAATGAATAATATATATACTAAAGAAATCCACAGAAACTAATTTCAACTTCTCAAAAAATAAATAAATAAATAAATAAATAAATAAATAAACACACAACATATATTATATACGATCAATCATAACTTTTCGCATGCATCAATTAATCCATAATATTTAAATACAATTATATATGTGAATTTATAATTAATTTTATATAATATTAAATATATAAAAGAATTAATGAGATTTTCAGGAATAATTGTCTTTAATGACTTCAACTGATGGGAACAATAATCCAAGCATATGTAGACTAAAACTCCCCATGAAAGCAATGAAAGTTAAATCAAACTTACGTGAATAATCGCTGGATGGTAAAGAACCTGAGCTTTGTCGTTCAAGACATCAACGACGGCGTCTCGGATTCCGGGCAAGCGTTTGACGGCCTTTTCCACGGAACCGGCACAGGCGGCGCATGTCATTCCGACCACCCGGAAAACAGCTTTGGCCTCTGAACCTAATTCCTCGACTCTCAGTATTTCGGGTGACTTACCTCTGGGATACCTTGTCATTGAAGGATAGTGCGGCTGCGGCGACAAGTTGCCGCAGCAATTATGGTAGCCGATGCAAGAAAAAGCCTTAAGCTTCGTAGCCATCTTTGATATACGATTTTCTGATCTCTGCAAATTATATAATGGCTAACTTAGTCTTTGTGGGTTACTTACACAAGAATCCAACATACACAAAGTGGTGTCTGCATTTGCGCAATTGGTAGGGACCTGAGGGAGAGAAGGGCATTAACTAAAGGGCCAGTGGGTCCTAATTATTATTTAATTATTATGATTTAATAATGTGATGCGAGTGAAAATCATTTTGGACTACCATTTAGCCATATATATATATTTCATTGTTTTTTAAGAAACTTTTAATCATGATAATTGATATGAATTTGAGGCTAGAAGATTATCACTAATATAAACATATATATATTCAATAGAAAAAAAAAAAGAATAGCAACAACATATCATTATTTTGAACTTAATTACAATATTTTCGGCTAAATTTATTAAAATAACACGCTCTAGTAAATTGCTCCAAGATATTAATCAGTTATTTTTTGTCATTATGTTAAGACTAGCAAGTGTATGGTTCCTAATGTCTAACGTGATGATTACCCAATTATTCTTCAAAAGTTAATCCCATACACAACAACTAGGAAAGTAGCATTGTTTTTCCAATTTTTCTCCCACCTCAGCCAATTATGCATTAAAGAAGGGCAGAGTATAATCGCCTCCTTGAATTCTGAAGGAATAATAACTCGTTTCATTGGCAAAAAGTTATGTACATGAAAAGTTTAACTTTTCAAAAAATAGAAAATATTTGTTTGGTTGATCATTAATTAAAAAAAGAAGAAGATAAATATGACTTCTTTTATAGTATTATTTTTTATAAAAGATGGGAAGTTATTTACTTAACCTTCAAAGTAAGAAAAACTTTTTATGTTTTTAACAAAATAGAAATACAAAATTATCTTTACTCAATTTATATAATACTAAGAGTGCCATTTCATTTCATGATAAGCCTTTTAATAACAACAATTCGTTTTAATAATACTTTATAACAAGTTCACGTTTAAACTTAACACAATACAAATACTTATTTTTAAGGAAGTATTAATTTTCTACTGTCAATTAAATAACTTTCAGTATTTTCTCACAAGAAAATTTATATCTGAAAAATGTTTAATTTTCCATAGAAACTTACTTCTTGTATGAACTCAACTAGTCCTAAAATTAGCCTTGATCTCTTTAACATTGAACTTTTCAATAAAAGTGAGAGATATTAATTTTTCAGTTTGTAATAATGGAAAGACTCGAGACTTGTATGTTTTTAATGTTGGAAAAATTAGGATATATTAAAATACTCAAATCAAGAGATTTATTAAATTATGTTACAATGTATTAAATTTGTCCATATAAGTTTAGTTAGCTATAATGAAATCATACTTAACATAATATTAGAGTTCATGATAGTGCAAAGCACTCTTTAGCAGGTGGTTTGCTATTTTGAGATCTTTTAAGTAGGTTTGCTCCTTACAATCCTAGGGGAGAAAAGGAAGAGAAAACTATATCTAAAGTTTTAATGGAACAACTATAACTCTATTAGGATATAAGTAGGGATCTATCTTATTATAATTCTATTAGGCTAATTGACATATTGTCACTAACTTAGTAACAAAGCTTACACCACTAAAGTTTATCAATGGCCTAGGTGTTATTATAGGTTTAATAATTTAATCATATAATTAATTGATTCATAATAATTAGTTGTTATGACATTTATTTAGTCTAATAACATATCATTTAATTAAACTATGGTAATCCACTTAGGAAAATTTCAACAATCTCCCACTTGAATAAAATGGTTTAATAAATGAGAACTTAGATTACAATATGTGGCTACAACAATGAATGTCAACAATAACAATGATACCATTACAACCATAGGTCAAGTATAAGTACCTAATAATAAAGATCATCATATCCGATAGTGATGCTAATGTCATACATATCTTGAATACTTATATTCCAACAATTGAAACATAATATGGAATATATGAGAAACTAGACATACACATCAAAATGTGATTATATATACATCTTTACTAAATGATTCATGCATTTGCCTAAGATGCTCAAAATGAGAATCATTCTCAACATAATAATGAGATAAGGTTTGAATGTCTCCATCGATATGCCATAGAACAAATATGCACAATTAACAACATTATATATGCATATATATATATATATATATATGAAACATATATCAATATCATTAATATTCACTAATCTCGAGATAATAATGTTTTAATTAGAAACATAAAACTCCTATTAACTCTAAACACCACAAAGGCTTAGACAAACTCATTCTAGTCACTTGTTCATGAACAATTTTAACACCTAAGCCTTTGGTTAGTGGATCTGTAAGTATATAATCTGTGACAAAATGTATAATACTTGCATATCTTCTCTCTTTAATAAATTGATATTTAATATCAAAATACTTGCATGGGCAGTACGTTTATTATTATTTTGAAAAAAGTTTATTATGACAGCACTGTCACAACATATAGTTAAGGTACGAGATATGCTTTCTACAACTTTGAATCCAAATATTAGATTCCTTAACCAAATAGCTTCACAAGTACCTTCACAATATGCGACACATTCTGCTTCCATAGTAAAGGTTGCTGTAATTAACTGCTTGGTAGTTTCTATGGTATAACTTCTCCTATCATTATAAAGATGTTTCCAGATATCAACATCATGTCATCTGGATAATTCACAAAATTAGAGTCAAAGTAACCTGTAACAATTAGATCACTAGATCTATAATAGATCAGCATAAAGATTATTTGTACCTTATACTCCATAACTTTCTTGACAACAGTTCAATATTTTTGACCAAGATTACTTAAGTATCTCCTAAGTACACTAAACTAATAGCGATATCAAGATGTGTATATACTTGAGCATGCAATAGTCTACCTATAACAGAAGCATATGGGACCATCTTTATTCTGGATTTCTCATCATCATTTTAAGGATACTAGGTTTTGAAAAGAAACTCACCCTTTTGAATAGGCGTAGAACAATGAGAGCATGAATCCATATTAAACCTCTTGAGCACTTTCTCAATAAATAATATCTTAGACAAGCCAAGAACATCTCAGAATCTATCATGGTGAATCTGTATGCCCAGTACAAATGAGACATCACCAAGATCCTTCATCTTAAAATATTGTGACAATGTTTGCTTTATCTCATTTAATAGCTTCATGTCATTACTTGCAAAGAGAATATCAACAATATACAAAACAAGAATCACATAATTGCCCACACTTATCAAGTAGTAGATACGTTAATTTGTTGTATTCTCCTTGAAGTCAAGAGAAGTCACTATCTCATCAAATTTGAAAGACCACTGTTTAGGCATTTTATTCAAATAATATATATGAATCTTTTAATTTTCCCCATTAGGTGTTCTTTACTCTTCTCTTGGAAATCATTTGGTTAGTTCATACAAATTAGTTTCTGGCTAATCACCATTTAAGAAAGCCATCATGCATCTAGTGAAGCTCTAAATTAAAATGAGCTACCAATGCCATAACAACTCGAAACAAGTCTTCAATTAAAACAAATAAGAAAATATTCTACAACTAAAGCCTTTTTTCTAAATGTAGCCCTTTGCCACCAATATGACCTTATACCTTTTAACCACCTTTTGAGTATCTTTTAGTCTTAAAGACCCTTTCGTATCCATTAGACTTGCAACTAATAGTTAACTCTATAAGATCTCACATATTGTTATGGAGCATCAAAGCAGTCCATCATTTATAGCCTTTATTTATTTTAAAGAATTAGTACTTGCAATGGCTTCTTAAAAAAACTAGTGAGATCAATTCCATCATTGACGTCAAATTTGTGCTCCTATAGATATACCATATAGTCGTTAGTAGTTCTTGGTCTACGAGTCATTGGGATTTCCTTAAAGGTATTTCATTTACAAGACTTCATTCTTTTTTATTATCAAAGGAACATTAAACCCTACAACTTTTACCATCGATTTTATCATATGCTGTACTAGATCAACTTGGTTTGTTTCAACCAGTGATGGTTCTAGTGGAATAGTAACTTATACATCTCTAAGAGAGATATTACATGGTCTTTTACTCCTACTATCCAACTAATAAACAAAACAAGGTCCTTCAATAACCCTGGTAGTGTGGATTAGACAATAAAATCTACTACTTTGTAGCCATTACAAAATCCAACAATGATCATCAATAGTCTTCAGATCAAGTTAATTAATAAATGGATTATATGGCTTCACTTTAGCCTTGCAACCCTAGACATGAAAATGTCTAAGACTAAGCTTTTCCTATACAACAAATCATCTGGAGTACAGATTTGATTCAGAATATACACCACAGTCTTTAAAGCATCAACATGCATCTGATCATATCTTAGAGCATGTAATTCAACCTTCTTATGATCCAATCCTGTTCATCCATTCTAGTGCATGAGGTTGTTAGCCTAAAAAATTCATAATCTTGGAGATATCTTACAAAAGAATAAGAATTTATATTAACTTATCATATCTCTATAACACTTACCACTTTTATGATAACTGACACACTTAATTTTCTTGTCATTTTTTAGTTTAATCTTAGCTTTAAATGCCCCAAAAAAATTTAAGGATTCTAGTTTTTCAGTTGATATTTCCACCTAATAGAAATTAATCAATCACTAGTGAAGATGAAATATCAGTATCTACCTATAGTACTTAGCATTATTAGTTCACCTATATTATTGTGAATTAACTTCAATACATTTAACATTTTGGTCCACTAACTCTAGCAGGGAGTATCTCCTTTGATGCAGTCAATACACACATAAAAAAGGATAAGCCTAGGTTATAAAGAATCTCTCCTTTTATCAATCACTCTATCCTTCTATTGAGATATCATCTAAACATCTATGCCATAGCATTGAGGATCTCACGTTAATTCTATCCTTTTTGTATTCAGCCACAATATTTATTTGACTAACTCTCTAATTTTTAAATAGTAACTACTCCTGCATATTCATCTTGCACTTTTTCACTATTTCCAACTCGACTATTGATTTTTAGCACTTAGATTCCTCTGGTTTTTTAACACTTATAATAAATTTATAATGCAAATAATTGCACCTCCATCAACCATGTTTGACAGTATGTTTCACTAGAGCCAATGGAACATCTAGATTTATTATGAGACACACATAAATTAGCTTTCTTACTTTTTAAAATTAGATTTCTTTGGGTGTGATTTATTTCCTTGCTCAACACTTAATCCATATTAAACAAAGTAAGCACAAAGATCTTTTAATTCTTTACATCATCTTCTGCTTAACTAACTATAGAGGTCATTTTACTAAAAGTTTACTCAACCTATTAGGTGGATATGATGTTTAAAAAACTTCAATTTTAACTGGAAGAGATTCTAAAACATGCTAAATTAAATGATTATTTTCTATGTCCACTTTCATGCTTATGAGTGATCATCATAGTATATCGGTTCTACGATATGCTCACTAATTTCACTAATACCATCCTAAACAATTCTATCCAATAATAAAAGATAATATCTTTTTCAGTTTTATCAAACTTTACAAACTTATTAACTACAAAATCTATAATTACTTTAGCATTTAAAGAGTTAGTAATATCTTTCATGATGGTCTTATCTTTAGTATACATCACACCCATCAAGTACACTTTATTAGAATGTGTCCACTTTCCATGAAAAATTCTTGTGCAACAGTAGAGTCATCATCTATCTTTGGCTCTCCCTCTTTCCATGCCCAATACGAAATTTGGTGATTGTTAGATATGATATCAGCAATTTAGCCTATATATCTTCCACTCAGCTTAGTCTTCAAAATTAGTCTCATTTATTGTCTTCACGATAATCAATTACATAAGTAACAAAAGATTGGAGAAATAACAATTTATGAAATTTATCATAAATTTTTAAAATTTCATATTCAACATAGTCATACTATAATATTTCTTCAATAATTATGTAATTCCAAACAATATTATATTATGAAATCTAACACCGATAGGGCATTTAAGGTTTTATAATATAACACAAAAATTGAATGCCACATTCCTAAAATCTAACATCGATAGGGTATTTAAAATTTTAAGAACATAACAAACAATCCTAATGCTTAGACTATCACTAACAAACTATGTTAATAATATTACATACATAGGGTATATATATTACTAACATTGCACTCTCCTATAAATAATTCCAAAATTTAATTTGTCAGCAAAATTTTATGTGATTGGTCCCATGATATGTAAATACACAATTGCACAAAATTTTATGGCATAATATGAATAAAATTGATTCTTACGTAATTTTAAAAATTTACACACAATAATCTAAAGAAAAAGTGGTATCTTATTTTGAGATCTCCTGAGCAGGTTCACTCCTATAATCTTAGTAGAGAAAAGGAAGAGAAAACTATATGTGAAGTCTCAATGGGACAACTATAACTCTACTAGTATATAAGTAGGACCAACCTTGTTGTAATCCTACTGGACCAATTGCGCCATTATCATTAGCCTAATGATAAGGCTCATACTACTAAAATTCATTAATAACCTAAGTGTTATTATAGATCAATAATTTAATTACATAATTAATTGATTCATAATAATTAATTGTTATAATATTTATTTAATATAATAACATATGATTTAATTAAACTAGTACTCCACTCAAAAAAATTCCAACATTTAGTGGCCACTTTCTTCATTTGCAAGCAAATACACCATTTCTGAAAACTTGGTAGGATTTCGTCAACGCATGCAGTTTTCATCATGGGGTGTGCATGATAAAAAGGACTTGCCCTTTGTCTTTAGCCAACATTTGAAGTGCTCCAAAAGAGTGATAGCAAACTTTACATTCTCTTCAACCTCCAAAACCCTAGTGTGTATTTTACCAACAAAGAAGAAATAAACATGTTAAAATCGCCATTAAATATACAATTGTATCACATGAGACTTTCCAGGAAACTAACATTTTCCACTTTATTTGACAAGTCCAGGGAAGGGTAGAGCTTTAGAGTTTAAAATGTGGATACATGAAATATAGATCTTTATTGATTATTCCATCAAAATTTTGAGAAGTAAAGTGTATTTTTCCTTTAAAATAAAATAATTAAAATTATATTATTTTAAGAATTTTCTTTTTTTAATATTTTAAGTTTATATATATACATATTTTAAATGATCGCCAATCATGGTATAAAAAAAATTGGACTATAACATCAATTTGAGGATATTATAATGGGACGTTGTTGTTACTAAATATTGAAGTGTATGCCAATCAAGTCATGAATCGATGAAACCTCTGAAATTAGAACGGACTGGTCTTGCTTCTTTTCTAGCACTTTCTAACAGTATAAAGTATAGTCCTTTTATTAAATTTTCTTTTAATTAATTGAAAGACATTTTTTTTATAGAAAACTCTATTATTTATGCTTATAGTTACAAAAAATTTAAATTTTAATAAATATTTTATTTATTTAATATTACATATAAGAAGTATGACAGAAATTATTTTTTCTTATTATTATGATATTAAATGTTATTTTATTAATCATAGAATATATAAATAATATAATTTTTTTATTTTTATACAAATAAATAAAATTTTAGGGCAAATCAAACTGAGGCTAAGGTTGGTTTAATTGTTTTACAGCGGAGGAAATTGAACAAACCTTTGGCGTGGTAGTCCCGTACCATGATTTATGGTCATTAGCACAAAGAAACAAATTGAAATAATTGGGGTGATGACAGATTGATTGACCTTGCTTTTTTAATGATATCCTAAGCTCATGACTATTTTATTTTTACTTCACTTAACGCTGACATTAACATTATAAAACTACTAATGTACCTTTTTTAGGCTAAATTTTTTTTTCTATTATTAGGACATGAAAATGATATATGAGCACTATGATTGAACCATTCAGTAGTGCATTAGAATGGCCAAAAAAAAAAAGAAAGCACTTTGTGCACTATTGGACAGAACATTTACATTGAATTCAATTTAAAATCACCGCCCAATTAACATCTAGTTTAGAGTGTTTAAAAGTAGCAAAAAATTTGTATAGATTTCCTTCTCTCTTAGCAATGTTTGACAATTAGTCATGTTTTATGTTTTAATTAATAAGTAAATATCACTCTCTAAATATTACAAATACAAAATATATAAATTTCACTTTATGTAAAAAGCACATGAAGTGGCAATAATTAAACAAAATAAAATATAAATAATTTTATATTTTTATTTAATTGATTGATGATTAATTGGTAGTATCTATTTTCGGTCCAGTTAGAATACTCATTAATCGTGCTATCCAAAAATTTCACTTCTTAATTTAACTCTTTCTTGTCCTATATTTGAAAGCCATTGAAAAATAGAAGAGCAATAAGTGGTCCTTTACTTGAAATTCTAACAATGATGATGGTAGTTTCTTCTTTAATGATCATTGAGAAGATTTTTATCTCCTTCAATTTCATTAGACGAGGAATTTTATTCATTCATAAATGTAATATAGATGTTTTATTTTATTTTTTTTAACTTAATGCTCTTTAGTTTTGTTAAGCTATTTTAATCTAACTTCTTGTGTTGTTGCTCAAGAAGTTGAAAATTAT